>JABYPW010002280.1:0-11777 GCA_016880775.1 Phymatotrichopsis omnivora | reverse complement strand
TGTGCCAATTGCGATGCCGCCCACCCCGCCAACGATCCCCTCTGCCCTGTGTATTTGCAAGCCTTGGCCGATAATAACAAGCGAGTGGAGAACCTGCGTGCCGTGATGGAAGAGGGAATGGAGACTTAGGGCCCCTCGGTAGTTCATCTTTCTTTCCGCTTTTGTTGTTCCCTTTGTGTAAAAGTTTTGTGAGTTTGACATGTGTTTTCTCCTTTGTCTTTTCTCTTTCCTTTGTCTTTGGATAGTGCTTCGTGCTTTTACCTCAATTCCTCCCAGTTGTTGTAAGGTTCGCCTCGCTGGAGATGGGAAAGGGGTTCCCCGGGCTTTTCTTTTTCCTGTTCGCTTAAAGTCTTGCTGCTGTTTTACGTACTGGGTGGTCGCTTCTGTGCCGGTCGCGTTTTCTTTTTTGAGTTTTACTTTCCCCCACCGCTCTTTCCCTTCCGCCCCGTTTCTTCTTTAGTTTATTGCGTGTAAGCGAGGAGGACTCGGGAACAATCCTGTATTTTATCGTGTAAACCGTAGACGCGCTACCGACATTAGGTCGGCTGTCTTCTACCTCCGTCATAGCTTTACATAGCTGCAAGCGGAGGTTCTTTTGACGACCCCTAGCGGGGTCGTAAAGATAAAATAAAAATGAATTTCCCCCCCCCCCGGTAAGAACAGGCTACAGGCTCCTTCGCACCTTCAGACTACCTCCTACATTATTAGTTCTTAGCTATTAGTATTATCTCGCACTGATAGACATTATGACCATGTCGTAAAGTTCAAAGAAACCCCAACCCCCCACTCTTTATACCCCCTAACAGGAGGCAAGGAATGAAGCTACCACCATGAGAGAAATGTTCACCTCATTCAAGGTGTCATGCATCTCCCCCACAGTAAAGAATGAACCTGGAATAGGAGACATTATCTTGATGAACACTGCGCTGCTTATTGGCAACATGTATATCAGATACAGAGACCTCTAGTTCTATACACCGACTCTACCATCCCTCCTAGCCTCTGTGACCACAATGTGGGAGGTAGTTACTGCTATCACTGCTGGCCAATAGTCCCTCAAAGCCCACTTTGATGAACTTAAAGCCATCACTACCTGTAATACTACTACCATAGCCCTGGCTAAGGTAGGCCCCACTGAAATTGACCTTGCACTTTCTGATTCCATCAAAAAACTACGGTCAGAAACATCCAAAACTGTGAAAGCAGTGAAGAAGATTTCTTCCTCCCTCACCTCCCCTGCTCCTACTATGCTACCTATGGCAGCTCCCACTACTGACTCCACCTGCACATAGGTAGTGAAGAAAACTAAAGGTAAAGCCACGGCTGTTCTATAACCGACTGCTACTACCCTGCCTGCCCTGAAGTACCCTACCAAGCGCGAGCGCGAAATAATCATCAATCTCGAGGGCGATGTCCCTGAGTTAAACCCTATCGCCATCTGGGACACCATCAACTCTGCCCTGGTAGAGAAGAAGGCCCTATCTACATGCTGAGTTTACTCTATCCGTAAGGCTGGAGCTAGCAATATCTTCCTCTCTGTCATGGAGAATACCACTGCCCAAGAAGTTCTTACCTGCAAGCTGACTATTGAGGAAGCTGGATGCAAATTCTTCCCTACCACCACCGGCCTTCACCACAACTTCTTGCATAAGAAGTACATTGTGCACAATGTACCAACCCCCATCCTTAATACCTCAGATGTTGAACATATATCGCTCATCTGCAAGGAAATTAAAACATTCAACCAAGGTGTCATTCTTGCCCAGACTTCCCATTAGCTTGCTTTGAAGGATAAGCTTATCGGCAAAGCTACATCGTCAATTATCATCACCATTGTAGTGAACAATAACCACTACTGCATCTCCCAAGGCCTAACTATTCTCAACAAGAACTATTAGACTGACCCCTACATTGCCTTCTCACAGGACACATAATGCTCCAGCTGCTGCTGCTTCAGTCATCAGCAACTAAAGTACACTTCTTACCCCCACTGCTACCACTGCATAGGACCCCACGCTATTTTTGAACACTTCCGTGGCAACACAGAATGCAAACGCTGTGGACGACAATGCGATCACACAGTACTTAAGTATGCCAATTGTGATACTACCCACCCCACCAATGATCCCCTCTGCCTAGTTTATTTGCAAGCCTTGGCCAATAATAATAAGCGAGTAGAGAACCTGCATGCTGTGATGGAAGAGGGAATGGAGACCTAGGGCCTCTCGGTGCTTCATCTCATTTGCTACTTTTGTTGTTCCCTTTGTGTAAGAGTTTCATGAGTTTTACTTGTGTTTTCTCCTTTATCCTTTCTCTTTCCTTTCTCTTTTATTAGTATTTGCTGCTTGTACCCTAATCCCTCCCAGTTGTTGTAAGGTTCACCTCGCTGGAGATGGGAAAGGGGTTCCCTGGGCTTCTCTTTTTCCTTATTGCTTAAAAGTCTCTCTGCTGTTTTAATGTACTGGGTTATCACATTTGTGCCAGTCGCATTACTTTTTAGATGTTTTCTTTCCCCTGCCACTCTTTCCTTTCCACCCTATCTACTCTTTAGTTTATTGCATGTAAGTGAGGAGGATTCGGGAGTAAACCTATATTTTATCTGTAAACCATAGACTGTGCTACTGACCTCAAGTCAGCTATCTTCTACCTCTATCATAGCTTTACATAGCTGTATGTGGAGGTTCTTTTAGACAACCCCTTCGGGGTCGTAAAGATAAAATAAAATAAATTTGCCCCCCCCCTTAAGTAAGAATAGGCTAGAATAAGGGAGTAGTAGTTTATTACATAACTAGCATATTTTAGCCTTAAGGCTATGCTCAGATAAATAAAGAGATAAAAAATAAGACTCTGAAGAAATAGAACCAAAGGAAGGGGGTTATGATATTATAGCAGTATAAGCCTCCTTAAATATAAGGTTAAGATATCATTAGTCTACACTACCCCTATGGTATGAAAGTAAAAGCCTCATTGCTTATAGCCTACTGACCAAGAACCATAGCTAGGAAATCTATAGAATACCAGTTCCTAAAAGAAATAGAGATATAATTTCTAAAACTCGAGAAAGCAACACAAACAATTCTTTTGGAAACAAAAGGAAAAAAAAAAAAAAACAATTTGGTATGACTAAGGAAATATTCAAATCATTGGGATATCATTCCCCTATTTATATGAGTATAGTAGATTAATAACTCAGTTAGCCTACTCCTTACCTCTATGTTACTTTGATAAGTAGTAACTATCATTATCATTAGCTTCTAGAGAAGCTTTCTGGTTAGCAGCCCACTTTATATTAGGTTAAGGGATAGTGCTCTTACCCTATAAAGTATTTATCAGTCTTATATAAGGTGTGAAGGCACTTCCTATAGGTAGAATTCTTCTTTGCTAAGTCTAACTCCTTTGTAGTCACATATAGGGGCTCTATATTCTATGTATTCTTTATCTGGTTTCTGGGTTTCTAGGTTTCTAGGTCTGGCCTGGAGGATTGGTATACTTGGGCTTATATAGGTTTAGCTTAGACTTGGCCTTCTAGGCCTTAGTGATGCTAGCTTTAATATCTTCCATAGTTAGTCCTATATAAATAACTTTTGATATCTATTCCTACAGGCTGTGGTCCTAGCCCTAGAGAGCTATAGTCTCACAGAGGTCTTCCTTCAGTCCCTATTTAACCTATATGTAGAAGATGTCTAGCAAATAGAGTACCCTCTAGTTGAGGGTTTCTATTTAGCTGTATTATAGCAGGTGTCTTCTTGGTAAGGAGATCAGTAATATGCAAGTGCTACTCAACAAAGATCATATTACTGAGTAAACTCAGATATCTCAATAGATCTAAGCCTTGATCCACAAATACATATTCCTAGAAGAAGAGCAAGGAAGATAGAACAAAGTTCGAGATATAGAATGAATATATTCTTAATGCTCATACCTAGTCTAGAGACTAAAGAGGAAAGGAAAGAAAGAACATAGAAGTGACAATACTCTATTCCTGATATTTTAAAATAGACTTTTCCTCCAGCGGGGGATCTTTTAACACTAACTTAATAGGATGGACTAACTTTCAGAAAAGGAAAAAGAAACAGCGCAATGGCGAAAATAAAGTAAACAAAGGAAAAAGTAAAATAGGTGAGTGGCCTTCCAGGCTTTAACCTAGTAGGTGCAACCTATACTAGGTAGTAGCTAATATTTTATTATGGTAGATCCCCTATGTAGTATAGCCCATGATGGTCTGAATATGGTAAGTAGCACTTTTCAGCGACTACTATTCAGCCGTATTTCTATACAACCATCACACTATGAAATTAACACCAAAAACTGTGCCACAATTTACCTAGAGGTTTACACCATAAGCAAAGTGGGGCAGAGAAAGTAGGCAATATATTAGTAATAAGTACTTGAACTATATACTTCACTGATGTATGTGAAATGTCCTCTCAAGCTATCATAAGATCCTAGAGGGACAAAGTATACAATACATTAGCAATAACCACCACATAATGCTATAGCCTAGTGGCTCTAAACCACCTTCCTATTGCCTAGAAGATTGCTCCTCTTCAGCTAACTGCATAGTAGAAGTCCCTATCGATAAGCTTATACATCTTATCCTGGCTAAGATAGCCAGCTGTAGAATAGTTATGTCTAGATTCAAGGACCTGTTTATGAAGGGAAGAGGGGACATACCAGAGGCTATTATACTTCAGAAGTCCCTGAGACACTGAATAGTACCCTATAGGACTCTGGAGATGGGCTAGATACCCCGGATCCTAGATATATGCTCTGTTCATTTCCTCAACAACAAAGGTAGGATGTAGGGTAGTTAGTGATCTTTCAATAGTAGCCATATACTAACCTCTTTTAAGGAAGAGGATCCCTTGCTCAGGTGCCCCCTCTCTATATGCATAGTCTCTATGGTATGAGAGAATGTCAGCCTTGGACTTATGGGTTCCTGGTCAGTAAACGATGTAAAAGTCAAAGTTACATATTTTCTCTATCCACCTTACCTGCCATTGGGAAAGAACCTTGGTTGTTAAGAAATACTAAAGGTTCTTATAGTCCATGAGGACTGTTACTACATGGGCTAATCGTGAATACCAATGCCTCTACTAGTAATAGAGATAATCAACTATAGCCAGTATCTCCTTGTCATAAATCTCATAGTTACATTATAGTAGATACATCTTCCAAATGAGAAATGCTATAGGTCAAAGGGATCTATTAGGGAATTGGTGCAAGAGGACACCACTGATAGTGAAATCACTAGCATCAGTTTCTGCAACTAAGGGGAGAGTGTGGTCATAGTAGACCAGTATGAGGGCACTAGTGAATAACCCTTTAAGTATGTCAAAGGTAAGTTGTTCCCTAATACCATAGATCTATAGCTAGTCATTCTTGGAGAGGTTTGTCAGAGGGGTTACTAACTTTGACAAGCCTTTAATGAAGATCCTATAGAAGTTAGCAAACCCTATGAATGAATAGACATCATAGACTCTGGACAGAATAGGCTATTCCTGGGCTGTCTTGACCTAAGCTTTTGCCATTAACACCCCCTTATCTAAGATTACGAAGCATAAGAACTCCACTTCATGAACTGCCCAAATGTACTTGGAGGGCTTTAAGGCTAGTTTGTTTTTGTCTAGGTAGTAGAGAACTTCCTAGACTAGATGATCATGCTCTTCCTTTGTTTCCATATAGATGAGTATGTCATCTTAGTAAATAATGATAACAAGGCCAAGAAGATCCTGAAATATGGTATTCATCATTTCCTGAAAGACTAAGAGTATATATGACAAGCTAAATAGCATGACTATGTACTTAAACTAACTGTACCTGGTTCTAAATACTATCTTTCATTTATTGGCTTTAGCTATGCAGATAAGATTATACCCATTTTTCAGGTCAAGCTTTGAGAACCAATAGGAGGTACTAATACAATCCCGTAGCTCTGTCATCAGGGGTAGGGGATACCTATTTTAGATAATTACCTTGTTGAGACTGCAGTAGTCTATATAGAGTCGAAGGGATCCATTGGCTTTTTTGATGAAAAGGATAGAAGCTCCTGTAGGGGACTTATAAGGATAGATCTTACCTTCTTCTATCATCCTGGCAATGTATTTCTACAGGGCCTAGAGCTCAGTTTCCAATAACTTATACAGAGGGCCCTAGGGAGGTTTTGCTCCTTCCTTTAGGTCAATCTTATAATCCTATTCATGATGAGGAGAGAGTGTAGAGGCAAGCTGTTCAGAGAAGATAGTGGGAAATATCTGCTCCTAATTGGATCCTTGAGAGGCAGTATAGGAGGAGGTAGAGGAAGCCTGTAAGAATACATTGGAGAAATCTTAAATAGTTACTCTTGTCATAGCTATGCACCAATAACAAACAATAGCTTCATTGATTAGGGTGTCTACCTACCTGACCAATCTACCCCTAACTGCTTAATTGTTAGTATAGAAGTCATCATCGCTAAGGAGAGAAAAGGCAGATACCATTTCCACCTTAGGTGCTATAAGGTGTTTCCAACACTTCTCCAAAGGAAAGGAGACTAATTTGGATTTGTCATAGTCAACATAGGGATTATGATTCCAAAACCACTTAATAGGAAGGTAGATGTTAATGCTTAGAGGTATAGGGCCTATATTAAAATCAATAAGTTCATGATAGTTAAGGACCTGCATCTGTAGCTTAGGGGTGTAATACCATTCCTGCTTACAGGAAATATCATAGGTATAGACATTCACTAGGACTATCTATTTGATCTTCAGGACTAGCAAGCGGTCACTGATTATGGCTCCAGTAGTACCATTATTAAGCTTTATAACTGCTGTGATGGTATGTGTTTTAGTTCCTGTAAGACTGTGAGTTTTCCAGTAAAGAGTTACTAGAACTTTGACATATTTACCCTAAGCAGTGTCTTCCTTAGTGGATGATACAATAGATATATTAGAGACATTCCCTGATCTCTCCTAGGAAGCTTATGGCTAGAGCCCACTATATGACAAACAAAATTATGGTATTGAAATAAAAAGGTTTACAGGGTATAGGAAGGTAAAGAAAAATGCTAGCAAGGAATGGTAGTTTATTACATAGCCAGCATGTTTTGGCCTTTAGGCCATCCTCAGATAAACAGGAATGGTGTCATCAATCAAGAAATACAACCCTCAATACTGGTGGCCCTCCTACTAATAACCATTGTTCATCACTATAGAATACTAGTTTCTAACAAAATTTTAAAACTTGAGTAAACAAAGTAAATAATACTTTTGAAAAGCATAAACAAAAATTATAAAAACTTGAGAAACACATAGGGGAACAATTCTTTTTGGACAAAGGAAATTTCATACAATAATTCCAAATCATGGGGATATTATCCCCCTCTTTCCAAGACTTGGGGAGATCTACTACCTAACTTGCTTATTCCTTTCCCTTATATTTCTTAGAGGCACAGGAACTCTCATGCTCTTCTAGCTCTGGGGAAGCTTTCTACTTAGCTACGCTTTTTGTATTTAGCTAGGGAATAGTGCTCTTGCTATTTGTAAAGTATTTATCAGTTGTAGGCAAGGTGCAGAGATACTTCTAATATGCTGAATTCTTCTTAGCCTATTGCAGCTCCTTCATAGTAATATAGGGAAGCTTAGTCTTCTGGTTGTTGCTAGATAGTCACTTCTCTTTTTGACTACATTTCTATTAGGTAGGCTAGTCACACTTTGGATAAGATGGCTAGCCTTTCTAGGCCTCAGTGATACCTGCATCTACATCTTCTATAGCTAAGACTACATGGATGAGTTTAGACTCCCATTTAGTAGATGCTTCAGTCATTTCGATATCTTGAGAAGATATTTTGATAAATATATAGTGTGATGGAAGACTCATTAAGGATGTAAACACAGGTATAGGCATAAGAAGCTCTATAAGAGGGTCTTACTGAGTAAACTCAGATATCTTAACTAGTAAGTTATAACCACTTGAATTTTCTACCTTTTTTGAGGAGTGAAGAGATGATAGAGAATTTATTGAAGAGAAGCAAAATATATTCTTAAGGCTTAAAGATAGTACAAGACTTGAGATAATAGCTAGGGAGAGAAGAAAGAGAAACTAAATACATCGCTCATCTACTCCCTCTTAAATACCCATTTCTGACCAAGTAGCTACAGAGAAACTTTACAAAGGAAATGAAACCTATCAAAATATTCCATCGTGATTCCCCTATTCTTCTACAATTTCCTAGAAGGAGATCAGTTTCATGATTAGAGAATTGAAGAGAGATTTAGTATGATCGTTAAGGACCTTTAGAGAAGAACTCTTCTAGTCCTGTCCTCCAACAATGCAACCGATCAGCATATCATAATGAGATCAAGGTGACTAGCCTTGTCATTGATTGTATACATCCAATCTCATGAATGTCATATTGTCAATGCCTCACCTCACTTAGTCAAGGCTCAGTGGTGACAGTACTCATCATGTGGTTCTGTAGCTCACGGGATGATCATGGGTTCTAACCTACCTTTTTGGTTGACTTGGAACAATGTCTGCACATGTCCTAGTACCTAGATAGACCATGTAGTACAGTCATCTATAACAAGTAGGCCAAATTGCTATAACCAGTGACAATGAATCATAAACATTTTCAGCTAGTAATATAACTAACAGTGAAGAAAATTTACCTCTAGAAGCACCAAATCATCCACTTCATATGTGTCTTCAAAGCCAGCAGTAAATTTTGTTCTATTTTCTTGAGTAGTGTTTTGTCTGTATGGAAAACCCCTACCCACTAATTCTCAATACTCTATACCATGCTAAAAAATTTCTAGGCTATTAGTTACTTGTGCTTTTTTCTCTTTTGATGTTAAAAAATCTTTTTTTTTTTTTGTCCAAGCATTATATGTAGGGAAGGAAAATGTAATTTTTTTGTTCTCATGCATGCGTTGTGAATGGGGTGCACCCAGTGTCCTGAGTCACGGTTGTGTCCCATGTCACCAACGTAATATATGTACGTTATGGCAGTAAGGGAGACGTATAAGGTGAAAAAGATACCTTAGAGTGCGCAATCACCAGATCTCAACCCTATTGAGAATCCCTGGCGCCTACTTAAGAGAAGGATACAGAAGAGGGCCCCCCGGCCAGAACAAGGAGGGGTTTATTCTATCTAAACTTTCAAGTAAGCATAAATTTTTACGGTCGCATTCCGTGGTTGCGGGTGTGTCGCCGTAAAATAATGGAAATCATTGGTGCATCGCTGGCTTACATAATCAAAAATGTGCGAATATACAATAAGACAGAGGATATGCTTACTTAATCTTCGATGCTTTTGGCTATTGGTTTAGCCCAGGTCTACTGCAAGAAAGTGGCATTTTAAAGTGGCATTTTAGAGTTTTTCAAAGTAAGCTTACGCCTCACCTCCTTAAGCGTTGCGAGGGCACTTCACTACATCTACATGTAGTAGTTAAATGTAGAGTAAATATGGGCACGGTCGCAGAACAGAACATCCTGAGCCTTTTTTAACTGCTATGTTTGTATGCAACTCCACGCCTTGCAGCATCGGAGCTTTTTCCCGTAACCATCCCTTCCCGTCTGTCCAAGCCTCCTTGTGTTCCCTGAGCCCTCCAAGACCTCATCCAGATAGGTCGGGCTTGTCCTCTCTCTCTCCCTACATACTCATTGAACCTCGCAACTTCTTCATTCGGATCCACGTTCTCTTTCTCCCCAATTCATCATCTCATTCAACAAGTGACACTCCGCTACCCCGCCACACCATGTTTGACTCGCGGCCGCTCCTGGAGTCTTCTCGTCCGAGCAGCGACCACTCAGATGAACGATCGGATGTTGAGGATGGCCTGGTGACTGGTCGGCCTCGACGCTTCAAATATCATCTCTGGACGCAGATTGGGTTAGGGGTTTGGGCGGGGTTGGCTACGGGTGTGTTTTGTGCTCACCTCCCGGGGTTTTAGAAGAGAGATGCTAATGATGCTGTAGGCGTTATTGTGATCGCGGTGCTGTGGTCAAGATCAGGGGATACTACGAGTTTTCCTCCGGTCGGCAAAAGGAATGCCATCTTCATGGTTTCTGACGGTGATTTTGAACCTTCCCCAGCAAAACAACGCGGAAAACTAATCTACTAACAGGAATGGGCCCGACATCCTTGGAAATGACAAGGTCGTACCGTCAACATGTTGAGGGACTCCCGTGGGGAGATACATTATTCTTGGACAAACACCTCGTCGGAACCAGCAGAACGAGGTCTTCAAACAGTCTTGTTACGGATTCCGCCGCCGGAGCTACTGCATTTTCATGCGCGATGAAGAGCTACAATGGTGCCATTTCCGTTTTGCCTGACGGTAGTCCCTGCGGAACTGTGTTGGAAGCGGCGAAGAAAGCGGGCTACATGACCGGCTTGGTTGTAACCACCAGAATTACGGAGTGCGTCGATATCTTACAACCCTCAAGCTTCGTTTTTACAAGACATTGACAGCTAACACTCTCAAGTGCAACCCCGGCTTGCTTCTCTGCCCACGTTCACATGCGCGGCGAAGAAGACCGTATTGCTGAACAACAACTCGGCGACTACCCGCTCGGACGCGTTGTGGACCTCATGCTCGGCGGTGGTCGCTGCCACTTCCTCCCGAACACCACCACCGGATCCTGCCGTGCTGATACACGAGACCTTGTTAAAGAAGCGCAAGAAAAATACGGTTTCACCTATGTCTCTGACCGGGAAACTTTCGATTCCCTCATCAGCCACCCGATAAAAATTCAGCTTCCGCTTCTCGGCTTATTCGCAGATGGCGATATCCCGTTCGAACTCGACCGCCGAGATCAGGATTATCCGGCGCTCCACGAAATGGCAGAATTAGCGATTAAGGTACTTGAGGAGGCCACGAGGGGAAACGAAAAAGGGTTCTTTTTGATGGTTGAGGGGAGCAGGATCGACCATGCAGGACATGGAAATGATCCGGTAGCACAAGTCCATGAAGTGTTAGAGTTTGATCGTACTTTTGAGCAGATTTATAAGTGGGTTGAGGACAGCGATGTGGAGGGTGTTCTTGTGTCTACTAGCGATCACGAGACTGGAGGTTTGGCGGCAGCTAGACGTATGCCTCTCTTTTCTCCTTCTTCACTTTTTTCTCCCCTCTGTGAGGCGCTCAAAGGTTAATGAAAATAGAACTCCACGAATCATACCCCGATTACCTCTGGTACCCGGAAGTCCTCGCCAACGCCTCCCATTCTGCGGAACACCTTTCTGGGCTTTTCTCCCGCTTCACCGGCGACGATGACGACCAAGACGAGTACCTCGAGACATTTATCCTCAAACCCCTCGGCATCACTGACGTATCGAAGGAAGAGTTGGAGAACATTAAAGCGCACAAATCCTTCTCGGCCTATGTTCTCGCAGATATGATTTCCCGGCGTGCCCAGATTGGATGGAGTACACATGGACATTCTGGTGTAGACGTCAACATTTACGGGTCCAAGACGGCGCAGAAGATTCTTGGAGGGAACCATGAGAATACGGAAGTGGGAGCATTTTTGAAGGATTATTTGGAGGTGGATGTGGATGCTATTACGAAGCGGTTGCGGAAGGAGGGAGTTGGGAAGGTTAAGACGGAAGGAGTTGAGGTGGGCTGGATGGGGAGAACGTTGGAGCAACTGGGGAAGGAGGAGTTTGTGACGGATGGGTTGGATGGTTACCATGGGGAATTTAAACATAAGCACTGAGAGGATGATGTGGGGTCGAGTGGTAATGGAGTTTTATTCCGTTTTTTTTTTTTTTTTTTTTTTTTTTTTTGTCTGGA
>JABYPW010002279.1:1504-11778 GCA_016880775.1 Phymatotrichopsis omnivora | reverse complement strand
GGAATGTACATAGTCTCTGTCGAACATTACCGCAGGCGAGGTTCATCGTTGCCCGCGGCATGCGTGCACATCAAATCCCGAACTTGCCTTCTTCGATTGTTCCATGCTTCCTCATATCCAGTAGTTCCGTTCCAAATATTACAAGTACCATCGCGATCGTCATATACAAGTATAGGTTCGGTGAGCACCGTGATGCAGTCTGTTGTTTTATCGTAAGCCCTTCGCCGCGTAACATGGAATTTCGGTTTCAGCTGCAATAGCAGGCTACACACATCACAAGTCCGATCTATCGCATCGACCAGAGCAATCCCGGTTGAGCCGACTTGTATGTACTCTATGTATAAATGTAACTATGTCATATGCATACACATGAATATCTGTTGTTTTTGCGGGCTGTTAACCGCTGCTTAGCCGCTGAATATATCTGAGACGGAGTTTATAATTATATACACGGTGAATTCGGGAATCGGGGGGGTGCGCGTGGCAGGCGGGTATGTAGGCCGCGGGAAAAATGGGGGTTGCGGGATTATGTAAATACCGCGGCTGGTAGTACTCAAATTGAAACCAGGTGCAGTGGTTCGAGCTTCGAATTACGAGGCGGAGGGTACGACGCGCATGTACATGTTCATGTACGTGCTGGGCCTATGCATGTTTACATGAGATTTCCGGCGGCCGTTGTTGAAGTCTAAAATATTGATAAGCTTGCAATTGCGGATGGTATCGAGTCTAGATAGAAGCGGGAAGGCGTCATGAGGTGCACGTAAGAATAAGACTGGAGGGGCGACTGTTGTGCGGCGTGAATAATTGAAATTTAAGCGAGTCGATTACGCTTAAGTTCTGTCTCGATGGTTTTTTCTTTTTCTTTTCTTTTTTTTTTTTTCTTTTTTTTTGAATAAACCTGGGTGTCAATTTGGGAAATATTATCGTATGTATATACTTATTATTATGTGAGAGAACTCTATGGCTGGCGACCTGGTTCTTAAGGGATAGGATATGGAAATTATCCGGCACATGTCAGGAACTGATCTGGCTTCGCATTTCGCATCACCAATGGCCCCAAGATCCGACCATAGAAATCTATCCGGACAGCTATTGCGGAGAGCTGGAAATAACGTTGATTCGCAAAAATTTAATTTTAGCTAACTAGCATTCATGCAGGTTCAAGGCCCTATTTTCGTGCACTTTGTTATCGGATTCTGTTTACCCGCGGCCGGAAGTTTTTTTTTCTTTTCTCCCCCCCTTGCGAATTGAATCGAACATCTTAGTTACTCGTGTTTTCTTGGTACCTAATGCTTCCAAAGTGTGTGAACTAACGGAAAAATGACAGTCCAGCGGAGTCGTGTGATAATGGAATGCAAGAATATATATATATATATTGCGAGTTGGCATTTTTTTTTTTAATATAAGACTTTTATACCATTATCCGTGGGGTTCTGGGGAATTTAAATCGTTGTGGTATGTCATCCAATTGTGGGACAGAAAGTTGGAGGGATACATGCTTGGCGTATTCCAAACGCTGCCGACAGGTGCCACTTGACACTGCTACGACGGGAATTGTGTTTTCCGTATAAATGCTGAAGCTGGATTTATAAAAAAAAACCTGCCTTTAGTATTTTTTTTTTTTTTTTTTTTTTGCATTATGTTCAATCATCGTTGCTCAAAGGAAAATTCGCATATCTGTTTTTCCAAGCACATGTAAGTACGCCGTCTTCAAAAAAAAATTTGGACCTTGATTATAAGGTAAAATGCAAGATTGGGAATTGCATTGATCTACATATACTCGAGTAATAGACATAGATAATTCCGAAGTCAATCCCACTACATGTACATGTAATTCTAATTTCTTGACTATGTCTCATTAAGTTTTGCTGAGCACAGACATCAATGAGGCTTAAAATGAGGCTCGGCGGAAAGCATACCCTAACGACACATGCCAAGAAAAATCACCCAACGTCACCGCATCCTGTTCGCAATATTGGTCAATCACCAAAGCGATTCACAGCCTCCATATTCTGCCGTTAAACGAAGGTTATTACTCCTGACTCAAAGATGGCGTGGATGCAATGACAGTTTTCGCGTTCCATAATGAAGGTTTTTTTTTAGAGGATTTCACCTGAAAGGAATCCGAAGAGGATGAGTTAAGCGATAACTGTGAGTGTCCTGATGTCCTAGAGAAGTATTTCTACCTCATATTGTTTGGCGCACTTTGGCTTACTCGTTTGGGTTGGGGGGGGCGGCTTGGAGGACTTTTCGTTGGCTTTGAAAGGATCTCAAGGCTTCGCTTAAACACTTCAAAGGTCCCAAGACGATCACCACTGCCTTGCAAAGCTACATTTAAATGGGAGGTTCGCCAGCCTTTCTCCCAAAGCTTTGAGGACCATGCGATAACATATAATTGGTAGAAAACACAACACCACAAGCCTGAACCAAATTTGCTATGCTCACGGACAACACAGGTTCTGTGTCATTGACAGTGCGCCCCATATAATATTTTAATACTAGGATCTAATTGTTGCCCTACAGGTAGAACAGAAGTTCAAATCTTGATATTTAGTCTGGCTGAACGCTTTTAAAAGCCTACGGGAAGTCCTCCGGTTTGTAATACAACTCACGTCCCGGGGGAGCAACCCTATCGCATTTTTTTTGGTGATTGGCTTATTCGTTGAAGGAAAATTAGATGGCGAATATGCCTAACGCCAAAGCATTAATAAGGGTCTTCAATGCGTAACCCTCCTCATCCAACTCTCACGCGGCCGACATCCGATGACTTTCTATTCCAATGGGGTGCTTGCTGGTAATGTTTTGCTCCTGTTATATTCAGAACCCAGTCCATAAGGTTTAAAACCTCATTGCCGTTAACCGAGAAATGTTAATTGGGTAGAAGACCGAAGACCCCTGTCCTTTGGAAGGAAGATCGCTATGCTTATTCCAAAAAAAAAAAAACAAGAAACAAACAAACAAACAAACAATAACAACAATAACAACAGCCAACAGCGGAAAAAATAAATAAATAAATAAAAATAAAATCGATATATTGTTGACTTTCGTATCGGAGAGTCTTTAAGCAACCACAAAAGATGTTTAATCATAAACCGTTTTTCTCTATTCAAAGAATCTAACTCGCGAGATTTAATGGATTAATTATTATGTCAACGTTTGACACTGGTTCACGAGGAACTAGCGAGAGATATATTAACATTTTTCGTGTATTTCCAGGACACTGAATGTATCATTAAAATATCTTGACTTTCGGAATTATGCATTCAGCAAATATATTATATATTTACATAAAACAAATAATACCTCGGCTTCCTCGTTTTCCTTCACCCCTTGCGTATGGACCACTGTCAACAACCGCGACAGTCCACATAATAGCATAAAATTTTAACAGGGATTAAGAAAGTGAGGGGAAAAAAAAAAAAAAAAAAAAGTCTAGTCTAATTATAAGGATCCAAAATTCCGAAAATTCCAAAATTTATTCCCCTAGGATATCATGGTAAGTATATTTGTCCATCAAAATATATACAAAGAGGTGACTGACCTCGAGCCTAGTTCAACAGCTCCAATCACGGAATGCGGACCTCTATGTATATTTCTCAGCTCTTTGCTTGGGCGCATCATCCCATCTGTGGCCCATCTGTTGTTCCCATTCCCACCTTCCACTATGCTTTCCCCCATATGCGTATTCGTCGGCATCGTCATCAGACCAATCCTCGTCATGATAGCGATGGTCATAGTATTGGCGGTAGTCGTCGTATTTGCGGTTGCGTGGGTAATCGTAATAATTAAATCCGTCATTGCCACGCAAACCATCAGCCCCGCGTCTTCCCATACCACCGTATTCTCCCATATCACCAGGGCGGAGACCACCGCCGTGACCGCCGTGGCCACCACTGCCAAAGCCCACAGCGTTGCCGCCGTCTCCTCCAGCACCAGAAAAGCCTCCGTTGCCTCCGTTGCCTCCGTTGCCGTAGCTGCTCCCATTGCCCCCATTGCCTCCGGGGCCTCCGGGGCCTCCATGACCTCCGTTACCTCCATTTTGAGGTGGCGCCAGATTTCGACGTTGTCTCGATGTTCTGAAACCTCCTGGGCTTCCTGGACCTCCGGGACCTCCAGGGCCTCCAGGACCTCCAGGGCCGCCGGGGCTTCCGATAATACCACCGGAAATGCGATCACTGGTAGAAGTGCCAGTAACGCGACCGCCGGGAGTACCATTAGCACCGTTGACGCCCGCAGCACTGACTGCACCCGCAGTACTGACTGCACCCGCAGTACTGACTGCACCCGCAGTACTGACTGCACCCTCGGCACCGTCAGCTCCATCAGCTGCATCAGCTGAAATAAGTGCTAAACCGCCGCCGTTACCGCCATTACCACCCCTACCACCACCGTTAGCGCCTCCATCGCCACCTCTACCGCCCAAATTACCACGCGAGCCGGCCACACCACCGCCGTGGCCGCCGTGGCCGCCGTCACCACCGTAGTTCATGCCACCGTTACCGCCGTCACCACCAGGGTTAGCAACAAATGTGTCAGCTTGAGGTGCCAATAAACCGGATCTTTCACGCATACGGCGGCGTTCGATTGATTGTGCGGAGGTCGTGGCAGTTGCATCATCAGCGGCCGCAGCAGGTTCGTTGGCATCAGCAGTACATGCGATAGCTTCTTCACTTTTCTTATCTTGAAGCGAACGTTTCGCGTTGCCACCCATTCCGCCGGCACCGCCATCACCTCCAGCAGCGCCAATACCTCCGGCAGGTCCACCACCGCCAGCGCCTCCGTTGCCGCCCGAACCCCCGTCTCCACCATCACCACCATCGGCGTCCCTTGAACCGGCGCCACCAGCACCACCAATGCCGGCATTACCACCAGCGCCTCCGAGGGCTCCGTCGCTACCTCCGGCACCTCCCACACCACCACTACCTCCACTACCGCCAATACCACCATCTTGGGGCGAACGTCTTGTGATCATGATGGCTGCGTCTCCTCCAGTACCTCCAGTACCTCCAGTGCCTCCGGGACCGCCAACGCCTCCCTCTGGGCCGGGACCCGCTTCACCACCGAGACCGCCACTTCCTCCGGACCCACCATCTCCGCCATCGGAAGTTCTGGATCCATCCCCTCCAGCACCACCAAAGCCAGCAAGACCTCCGATACCTCCAGCAATTCCATCGGCGTTTCCGGTACCACCGCCACCACCGGTACCACCGGTGCCTCCCGTACCACCTCGCTGAGGTTGGATGGCAGGGAATCTTCCGCTGTCGATATCGCGGCGTACAAACGCGGGTGTACCCGCATCACCTCCAGCTCCTCCGTCGGCTCCAGTACCCCCGGATCCTCCGCCAAGTCCAGCGCCGGCATTTCCTCCAGCACCTCCGTTACCACCAGCACCCCCGTCAGATCCATCAATCCCCAAATTGGCGTTGCTGCCGTCGCCACCGTCTCCTCCATCACCCCCAGCGCCTCCGGCTCCAGTTTCACCTCCCGTGCCTCCGGCTCCGCCGAGGCCGGCATTACCTCCCGCACCTCCGACACTTCCCAGCGAATCTCCAGAACCTCCGAGGCCTCCGAGGCCTCCGTCACCTCCGGCGCCTCCTTCAGCGGGTGCTCGGTGGCTTCTGGTCACGATTTCCGTAGACTTTATGAAAATGTCAGATTTGTCTTCTATTCTTCAAAGTATAATCAAATAAACATGATTTGGGGAGGAAAGGAGATGTAATATATACATTTTCGAGTCCAATCTTCGGGAGCCACGAGGGGTACCTGGGCTTGACCAACTGAGCCTCGTCATTCGTGACCGGATTGTTAGGTAATGGGGAACTGATAGCCGATCCAAGGATAGAACAGACGATGATCGCGGCGACAACACGCTTCAGTGCGCGTTTAGGCGAAGAAGATTGTTCCATGATGGACGATCTTTAATCGACGATTGACTTGGTTAAAGATTGACTCTATGGCAATGAGTGTGGATTAGATAAAAAAAAAAAAGTGCTTCGCGTAAAGACGGTTTGATTATAACGTGAACGGCTTAATGTCGTTCAGTAAAAGCAGTGAAGAACTTGAAGCAAGGAGCGGCGAAGAGTCGTCTTAAATAGATATTGACTTGAGAGAAGATACCATTGTGAACTCTGGAGACGGCTATGTAACTCAACAATTTTCACAAGGTGATTTCGCTTCAACCGATGACGATTCTCGCGAGACGACTAAAATACAGCATACCAAGCAGCTCCGAATGAGAAAGCATTATAAACCGAATTACTTCAATCAGAAGTACCGAATAACCTTATTACTGCCTCTATCCGATGTGGGCCCCAACAGGCCTTCGCTTATGGTGCCATGATCACCTTTTACGAAAAAAAACCAAGAATTTTGTTCTCACAGACACCCACACACCGCCCGCGAGATCCGCGTCGCTGAAGGGATGATAACCTGGGCAGGACTTCTGAAAGCTCACGTGCGACGCTCCTGTCTTCATAAAAAATCACTCGGGTATTAGAACGCTTGCTACTTTGAGACCCAACAAGGTTACCGCTCGCCTTCGGTTCACGTGCAAACCTTAGCTCCCGGTGCACTCGGCTTCGTTTTTACAATATGATGTTAATTAATCAGTAAGAATAGGCACGAATTGTATGGGCACAGCATGAAACGATACTGCCGAAGAAAATGTGGTTGGGGACGTTACAGTGTGATATCAGTGCAGGATTATTCAAAATCTGCGGTTAGTTGAGAAACGTTACGAATGTACTTGGCGGTTGACACACACACACGCCCACGAGGAAAAGAAAGAAAAAGGAAGAAGAAAAATGAAAGAAAGTGGAAAAATCTTCGGATTTCTGGAGGTTAACGTGGAGATTCGGTGTTGGTCTGAATTGGGAATTAGAGGCTAGTCGGTGTCACGCGTGAAGTGTGATTCTGTGGGAATGGTTTATGATTGGCGAGATTATCCAGTAACTGTCTATTTTTATGGCGGCATACGCAATCTAAATACTGCAGAATACGGCCCTGCTCTCTCTCTCTTCGTTTCGCTTTCGAATGAGATGGCTACGGGAAAGGAAGCCTCTGTTTCTAAAGATCGCTCGCAGTTTCTCTGCTTACTAAAACAAGCCACTGTAAGAAAACGTCACTTTGGCATGTGTAGATCAGGCTTTGACAGCCGCCAGTATATGTATCAGGTGAAGAAAAGGCTAGGTTAGACTCGACTCGACGACTTCGATGTATTCCATTAGTTACGGGAAATATGAGCCGCCATTACTCCAAATCCGCAGTTTTACCACGATCGAAGGAGCGTAAAATTATTCGAGGGATTTCTTCACCCTTCAACGGTTCCCTTCTCTCGACAAAAGGCAGGACTGCTTATGTGATCATAAACGTAACTGTACTTGGTGGCCGTATAACAATTACCTCATACATGCACTCAATGATGACCCCTCGCTGATGGACATAGGAATTTCCATTTCTGTCCCTCGTAACGTTTCTCTAAGATCTTTCTTCCTGCGAGGAATGATGCATGTCCACCGCGGCCGCGGCTGGATAAGCACACTCAAACTTCAAGCGTTATTGCCAACATCAACTCCCTACTCCCCCGAAACTCGTTCGAGGCTTTGGCTTGGAATCATTAGTTTATTTGTTTTTTTCAAACCGGGTTACCGCTTGCTTTTTGATCTTATGGAAATCCCTAGCCTCTAGCTCACTCGACTCCGGTGTTTGTTTATTTTGAACACAACGAGTTAGCGTTGCGAGGTCTTGATCGTACCTGGATGTACGTATCTGAGTACATAACACATCTAGTGTGGGGTGTGTCGTGAACGCTTAATCTTCCCTCTGCGAATAGAGTTCATTGATCAGCCTGACGACTGTGCATGCACATGTACCTCAACAAAAATAGGTACACACGAGACTTCACAACATCGTGATATTTTTCTTTGACAGCAATCCCACTGAGTCGAGACCTTACTTCCCAGGTGAATTTGACCCTCATTCCGCTTCATTCTTCACTCTCCAATCTTAGACGCTAAGTATATTTCTCTCTCCCCACCCACAAACGAGAAAAAGTACGAAAGAGCGCTTAGATGACTAAGAATTTTCGCCCTCTCCATATTCATTTCTTTTCTGTTTTCTTCTCTGCGTCCATTGTTATCTCCCCCTAAAAAAATCTCGCACTTTTATTCGCATTTTCGCCTTTTTAGTGTCGTTCTTTTTTTTTTTTTTTTTTTTTAAAAAATTGCATAATACTACGCCTTCTTGTTCTGTGTCGTCACTACCACATCAGAACCCCTCACCATAGACATGGAACGGGTGGAGAACCGAGTCCACAACGGTGCAGTAGCAATCGCGAATCAGAGGCAGCCTATGGACAAGAAGTGTTCAGGGAGTGGGAGCAGGAATGAAGTTGTATATAGCGAGGAGGAAGAGGTTGATGGTATGATTTATCGGACTTTCGAGTTATAAGGATGTAAAGCTAATGTGTGAGTTTGGATAGGAGAAGGGGGAGAGGCGCAGAAGAGGTGCTTGAGTGAAGATGCGGAGTGGTTTATGCCGTCAGATATACCAAGAGAGGAGGGTGAGGCAATTGAGAGCGGCGAGGAACAACCTTGAGGATATTTGAAAGCCGTGAGATTGGCCGGGTATGTTGAGATGTGTGCGTCTCCGTACTATGGAGGGTTTCTTTTCCTTTGTTCTTTTCGGCCAATTTTAGTGTAGCCTTGGCATATCGTCTGGTCTTGGCATGTTACGCTTCTAGTGTATAAAAAGGGCCGTGTGTTCGCAACACTTAGAAATATAACTTCGGTTCATTCTCTTCTCACACACACGTGCCTCCACCCTTTCCTTTTTTCTTTCAGGGTAAAGGGAAAGGTTGGCGGGATATTGGGGGTTCCGGTGGTGTAAGCCGTGGGTCCTTTTCTTTTTCGACAAGTAATTACAATTACATTTTAGATCTATGGATAGAGGAAAGACGCTATGTCTTTAAACAATTTGTATTCGATAGTCGTTGTAAAACTACGAGTCTTCGATGCCGGATATTACAGTAAGGCAACTTCTTGAAAACTTGCGCCCACAATTGATTTATCAAATCAATCGAGGAGTGAAACCGAGAATTGGGCTTCCGAAAGATTTAAGGAAACGAGCATGAAACATAAACTACTAATCGGTCATTTTTCACTGATCACATTCTCAACGAAAATCCATTATTCGATTATCACGGTCGTGGGTTTGGTATGTGCTTCATAACCGATCACTCGGTCGTTTGGAGGTACCTTGTTCAGCCCACAGGTGTATGTGATGCGTATAAGCAAATGCTTGGACGGTGTAATACTGTAATAAATATATAATTATTTTGTCTAAAATGCAAGCCAGAAACGAGAATTCTGAAGGTCCTCTCTAAGTTACACATATTTTGACTGCATCGAAGCATTACTTAACTTGGAGCGAGCGTTATGCGTTACCACCCGCTCCGCCGGCACCGCCATCACCTCCAGCAGCGCCAATACCTCCGGCAGGTCCACCACCGCCAGCGCCTCCGTTGCCGCCCGAACCCCCGTCTCCACCATCACCACCATCGGCGTCCCTTGAACCGGCGCCACCAGCACCACCAATGCCGGCATTACCACCAGCGCCTCCGAGGGCTCCGTCGCTACCTCCGGCACCTCCCACACCACCACTACCTCCACTACCGCCAATACCACCATCTTGGGGCGAACGTCTTGTGATCATGATGGCTGCGTCTCCTCCAGTACCTCCAGTACCTCCAGTGCCTCCGGGACCGCCAACGCCTCCCTCTGGGCCGGGACCCGCTTCACCACCGAGACCGCCACTTCCTCCGGACCCACCATCTCCGCCATCGGAAGTTCTGGATCCATCCCCTCCAGCACCACCAAAGCCAGCAAGACCTCCGATACCTCCAGCAATTCCATCGGCGTTTCCGGTACCACCGCCACCACCGGTACCACCGGTGCCTCCCGTACCACCTCGCTGAGGTTGGATGGCAGGGAATCTTCCGCTGTCGATATCGCGGCGTACAAACGCGGGTGTACCCGCATCACCTCCAGCTCCTCCGTCGGCTCCAGTACCCCCGGATCCTCCGCCAAGTCCAGCGCCGGCATTTCCTCCAGCACCTCCGTTACCACCAGCACCCCCGTCAGATCCATCAATCCCCAAATTGGCGTTGCTGCCGTCGCCACCGTCTCCTCCATCACCCCCAGCGCCTCCGGCTCCAGTTTCACCTCCCGTGCCTCCGGCTCCGCCGAGGCCGGCATTACCTCCCGCACCTCCGACAC
>JABYPW010002278.1:0-11781 GCA_016880775.1 Phymatotrichopsis omnivora | reverse complement strand
AAGGCCAGTAAATGCAGCAAACCTTTTAAGGTGTAAGTACCCTGGTAGTTCTGAGGAAGGTAATCAACGGTTTAACCTGAGGTCGGCTTAAGCTAGTCCACGGACTCCTCAGCCTGTTGCCGTGTCTACCCGCGTACCTTTGGGTATGCTCAGGATATCACACTTGGACCTAAAAAGGCGGGGGAGGCAAGTTTAACCCTAATTGGGAGCTATTGAACCTATGTCATATGCTCTTAGTTGAGCGCGACACCCCGGTTCTTAGCATCAAAATCACCAGGGAAGCCCAGATAACGAGGAAGGGAGGTCCATGATAAAGTCCATCAACACTAACTCCTACGGATGATAGGGTACCTCGAGAGGAAGGAGTTTACCATAGGCCTTATGTCTCCTTGCTTTGTTCCTCTGGCACTAGTCACAGGAGGATATGTACTTGGTAACATCCTTTCTGATGGTTGGCCAGTAGAAGTCCCTATCGATAAGTTCATAAGTCTTATCACAGCCGAGGTGGCCGGCTACAGAGTGATTGTGTCTGGATTCAAGGACCTGTTTGCGAAGGGACAGTGGAACGTACCAGAGGCTATTGTACTTCAGCAACCCTGAGACACTGAATAGTGCCCAGTGGGAGTCTGAAGGTGGTCCTGATACTCCTGATCCTGGGCAGATACTGTCTTCATTTCTTCGACAAAGGTAGGATGCAAGGCCGTTAGTGATCTTTTAATAGCCGGAATATACTGACCCTTTTTGAGGAAGAGGAGCCCTTGCTTAGGTACCCCCTCTCTAGGAGCATGGTCCCCACAGCATGAGAGAACATCTGCCTTGGTGTTGTGGGTTCCTGGTCAGTAAATGATGCGAAAATCAAAGTTACCCATTTTCTCCATCTACCTTACCTGCCTCTGGGAGAGAACCTTGGTTGTCGAGAAATACTCAAGGTTCTTGTGGTCCGTGATCACTGTTACAACATGGGCTGACCGTAAACACCAATGCCTCTACTGGTAGTAGAGACAATCAACTATGGCCAGCATCTCCTTATCATATGTCTCGTAGTTACGTTCTGGGGGATGTATCTTCCAGCTATGAAATGCTATAGGTCAGAGAGATCCATCAGGGAATTGGTGCAAGAGAACACTACCAATGGCGAAGTCGCTAGCATCAGTTTCTGCAACTAGGGGGAGAGCGTGGTCATAATGGACCAGTATGAGAGCAGTGGTGAACAATTCTTTAAGCGTATCGAAGCTAGGCTGTTCCTTGATTCCCCATGTCCATGGCTGGTCATTCTTAGTGAGATTCATCAGGGGTGTCCCTAACTTAGAGAATCCTATGATGAAGATCTGGTAGAAGTTGGCAAATCCCAGAAACGAGCGAATGTCACAGACTGTAGACGGTATGGGCCACTCTTGAACTATCTTGACTAGATCTTCTGCCATTGACACTCCCTTATCTGAGATCACGAAGCCTAGGAATTTAACTTCATGAACTACCCAAATGCACTTAGATGGCTTCAGGGCCAGTTTGTTTTCGTCTAGATAGCGGAGAACTTCCTGGACTAAATAATCATGCTCTTCCTTGGTTTCTGCATAGATGAGTATATCGTCTTGGTAAATGATGACACCAAGATCTAGAAGATCATGGAAGATGGTGTTCATCATTTCCTAAAAGACATAGGGTGCATTTGATTGGCCAAAGGGCATTACCAGGTATTTAAATTGACCATACATAGTTCTGAATGCCGTTTTCCACTCATCGCCTTTGGCTATCCGAATGAGATTATACCCATTTTTTCAATCGAGCTTGGAGAACCAATGGGAAGCCCTAATGTGGTCCTGTAATTCAGTCATCAAGGGTAAGGGATACCTGTTTTGGATAATCACCTTGTTAAGGCCACGATAGTCTATGCAAAACTGAAGGGATCCATCTGCTTTCTTGACAAATAGGATAGGTGCTCCTGCAGGGGATTTAGAAGGGTAAATTTTCCCTTCTTCCATCATTCTGGTAATGTATTCCTACAGGGCCTGGAGCTCGGTTTCTAATAACTTGTACAGAGGGCCCTAGGGAGGTGTTGCACATTCCTTAAGGTCAATTTTGCAGTCCCATTCCCGATGAGGAGGGAGTGCAAGGCAAGTTGCTCAGAGAAAACTGTGGGAAAGATTTGCTCCCACTTGGATCCTTCGGAGGCAGTAAAGGAGGAGACAGAGGAGGATCGTAGAAACACATTGGAGAAGTCTCTGATGGGTGCTCCTGTTATGGCTGCGCACCAACGGCGAATGACTGCTTTATTGATTGGGGTATCTACCCACCCCACCAATCCACCACCAACTGCCTGAGTGTTAGTGTAAAAGTCATCATCACCTAGTAGTGAGAAGGCAGAGACCATTTCTACCTTGGGTGCTACAAGGTGTTTCCGACACTTCTCAGAGGGGAAGGAGACCAATTCTGCTTTGTCATAGTCGACACAGGGCTCATGGTCACGCAACCACTTGACTGGAAGGTATATGTCGACATCTGTGGGAGTAGGACCCACATCGAAATCAATGAGTTCATGATGGTTGAGGACCTGCATTTGCAGTTTTAGGGTGTAGTACCATTCCTACTTGCAGGAACCATCGTAGGTATAAACATTGACTGGGACAGTTTGCTTAATCTTCAGGACTAGTAAGCAGTCACTGATCATAGCTCCTGTGGCACCATTGTCAATTTGGCAATTGCTGTAATAGCATAGGTCTTCATTCCTATAAGCATGTGAGTTTTCCAGCGAAGAGTCACTGGAACTTTGATACATGTACCCTGTGCAGGGCCTTCCTTAGCAGATGACACAATAGACATAGTAGATACATTCCCTGATCTCTCCTAGGAAGCTCATGGCCAGAGCCTACTATACAATAAACTAAAAGTATAAAAGGTGCTGGTTGCAGGGTATGGGAAGGGGAGGAAACAATGCTTGGTAGTGAATGGTAGTTTGTTACATATCTATCATGTTTCAGCTTTTAGGCCATCCTCAGACGAACAGGGTTGGTATCATCATTAGAAATTACAAGCCTCAATACTGGCAGCCCTCCCACTAAGAACTACGGTGCTTGCCATAGAACACCAGTTCCTTGCGAGAAATCAAAACTTGTGAAAGCAAGACAAATGAGTAAACAATTCTTTTGACAGCAAAAAAAAAGGAATAGAACTTTTCTTGAATAAAGGAAAGTAACTTCAAATCATGGGGATGTCATCCCCCTCTTTCCAAGAATCAGGAAGGTCTACCACCCTACTTGCTTGTTCCTTGCCTTTGCCCTTTTTCAATGCCCTGCAACCTTCTTCATCTTTAGCTTCTGGACTTGCCTTGCATTTTGCCGCCCTCTTCGTGTTAGGTTAAGGGATGGTGCTCTTCCCTTTTGCAAAGCAGTCTATGGTTTTGTGGGATGTACGTAGCTATTTTCGGCAAGCTGAATTCTTCTTGGCCCAATCCAGTTCCTTACCAGTGATATAGGGAAGTTCCGTCTTCTGAGTAGTGCTAGGCGGATACTTCTCCTTCTGGCCAGGTTTCCTCTGGGGTTGCTGGTTGGGTTTGGAACTTGGTGCTTGCCCCCTTTATGCCTCAGTGGCAGCAGCATTAGTGTCTTCCAGGCTAATCCTACCTGAATGAGCTTAGCTTCCCATTCTGCTAGAGTGAGATACTCAGCTTAGAGGGCTATGGCTTGCTAAAGGTCCTTCTTAAGTCCCCTGGCCAACCATTTGACAAAGATTTCTAGTAGGTGGAGGACGATCTGGTTTAGGGTCCTCATGCAACTGACATATTCAAGGATGCCTTTTATATGCCTTGCATTTACCATGTCCCATAGGGAGGCTGGTTTCAAAAGGTGCCTTCCAAAATGGGTTATAAGGGCTTCCTTGAAATCTGACCATATCACCATAAAGCGGGTCTAGGTTGCATGACAGGATTCCCACCAAGCTATTGCTTGTCTGGTAAAGAAGGTTGACGTGAACTTTACCTTGACCCAATCATGTGGAAAGGAATGGGCTTGGAGGTTGAAATATGCTTCGCACTGTATCAGGAACTTATCAATATCTTCAGGCTTCCCACTAAACTTAGTTAGGTCACTTAGCTTTGGGCCCTTGAAGGGGCCAGGGATACATGGCTAGGTCACACTGGAGTAATAGGATTGAGGAGGAACAGGTAGGACAGGTGGGATAACTGGTGGTTCCTGAGGAGTAGGGGTTTGGCTCGTGAGCATTCTGGAGATAATAGCTTCGACATCTGTGGCTGAGAACTGTGGCAGTTGTGGCGCCGGAGTAGGTTCTAGAGAGGGCCTTCAAGGAATAAAGGAGTCAATATCGATCACCTCTGAAGGCCTTCTTTGTGATGCAGAACCTCTGATGTAAGGAAGAGAGTGACGAAATAGGTTGGTGTCAGTCAGGGAGCTAACTAGAGATAGACTCCTTGGGGGGCGAAGGCTACAGCTAGGCTTCTTCATTTGCCTGTACTTTTCTTTCCACTCCTCTAACCATTTTCCAGCTTGGAAATTTTTTCTTCCAACGCCTTAACTTCTTCCCTTCTTTTTGCTGAGGAGGAGGTGGAGGCTTCTTTCTGAGCCTCTAGATAATAGGCTTTTTCCTGGGCATTAGCTAGCTAGATTTGGAGGAGTTGGATAGTATCCCTTTCAACCATAAGGTCTCGCTTAAGGGCTCTGATTTCTGCTAGCAAGCCAGGCACTTAGGAGGCCTGGCCATCAGTTTCAAACCTTTTCTGGTTGAGTTCAGTCAGCCTCTGCTGGGTGCTGAAAAGGTCTATTTCTAACTGGTAAACCTTTGCACTATGAGGCACATTGGTTTCAGCTTCCCTGATTGCTGACTGACTTCATTCCTTCTGAATCTGCTTGATCACTTGAAGCAGATAGGTGGTGATAGTAGGGGGGAAGGCTACTATTATAGATGGGAGCTTCCTTTTAGTTTCCCTATGAGTCTTGATCGTGGAGTAGAGAATGGTGGCAACATTATTTCTTTGTTTGAGGAAAGCAGCATCAAGGTCATCCTTTACCACTTTAATAACTATTTCACCTAGAAAACTCCTTCCATCAATGATGGCCTTGAGGGTCTTGTTGTATTCCCCAAGGATCGCTTCTTGGTGAGTCATAGCATATTAGAGTTCTTCTGGTGACAAGGTAATCTCATGGGTCCCTGCAGAGGAAGCGGAAGAGTATGTGGCTTATCCAGGCTGAGAGGGCCTAGCAAGACTGTTTCCAATGACCAGTGTCAAGGCTGTGGTCACTTCAGTCATTTTGATATCTTGAGAAGCCATCTCGATAAGAATATAGTGTGATGGGAGACTTGTAGGGGATGTAGATGCAGGTATCGGTACAAGAAGCTTCACAAGAGGGTATTACTGAGTAAACTCAGATATCTCAACCGGCAAGCTATAACCGCTTGTGTTTTTTTACCTTTATCATCGAGTCGAGAGAGAACAATGGTTTTCGTAAGAAGATAGCAAAATATATTCTTAAGGCTCAAAGACGGTACAAGATTTCTTATGACGGCTAAAGAGAGAAGAAGAAACAAAATACATCACTTGTCCGCTCCCTCTTAAATACCCAATTCTGACTAAGTAGAAACAGAGAACTTTTACAAATAAAACGAAACCCAAAGAAACATTCCATCCTGATTCCCTTGCTCTTTCATGATTCCCTAGAAGGAGATCAGCTTCACGATCAGAGAATCGAAGAAAGAGTTTTTAGCTTGATCGTTCAGGACTTTTCAGAGAGAACTCCTCTAGTCCTATCCCCTCATGATGCGACCAATCAGCATATCACGATGAGATCATGGTGACGAGTCCTGTCATCGATCGCGTATGTCTGATCCCTTGTACATCATGTTGTCAATGCCTTACTTCGCTTAGTCAAAGCTCCATGGCGACAACACTCGTCACGTGGTTCCGTGGCTCAAGAAGTCATCAAGGGTTTTGACATACCTAGCAATTGACTTACACATGTTCTAGTACCTAGGTAGACCACTTGGTACAGCTTATCTGTAATAGTACTTCTTATCCTATATAATAATACTATAGTAGTAATAATCTCCTCAATAAACACACTTGCTGTAATCTACAAAAGGAGGCTAAAGGCTGACAATGCAACTATACAACCCTTAAATACATTAATTATAAAGGTGCACTACTGCTAATGGACTTTTTTTTTTGTATTTACTTTATGTTATATTCATTCTAGGTACAATCTCTACATGCAACCTACTAAGGTTATAGTGTGACAAAATATATACCTCTACCACATCCCCTAAAGTAAACAAAATTAAAATCCTACTAATACTGAATTTAAAAAGTAAATAAGATGAGGAGTACACAAGTACCATTTCTATCCTAGGGGCCTTAAAGTATATAAGATGAAGGAAGAAAGAAGAGAAAAGAAGAGAAAAGAAGAGCAGTAAAGTAGGAACACAAAAGGTAATAGAAAGAAAAGTGATTAGAAAAATACAATAGAAGATAGATAGGGATAAAAGATATCAGGAAATATTATGTTGAGAAAAATTGCCTATAAGAATCACTATCTCTAGGTGTAAGCATGCACCTCATAGCAATGTACTACTTATTGTTGATAGAGTTTATATTGCTATTGTCTTATAAGGTATTCCTAGTAATTACCAGTGTGGTACCTTTATAGTTAGCACACTTTATTATGTGGTATAGGTAGGTCTTATAGTGCTTTTATTTAGTTACAGTAGAGGGGATGTCATTATCTTTGCATACAGAACAGCAGAACTTACCAGTATCACCTGTATTTCTATATACATAATAGGTATCATTGATTTCTTTACATATAGGATAACAGTAACTATGTTTCTAGCAATAGTTATATTAAGTGATAGTATAGGTATACCACATAACTTCTATAGTACAATTTCAGTTATAAAGGGAAACTCCTTTTTAGGCTATAAGAGAGGCATTCTCTAGGGGTACTTTGATGATAACAGTAGTGAACTAGGAGTTATTATAGTCAAATTTATTAGGCTTTAAAAGGTAAGTAATAGTAGGGCAAATTCCTATAGAGTAGAAGATTTCATCTTGAAGAATTATTTAGATTCTCTTAGTAGGAATTCCATCTTCAGTAGTAGAGAATACAAGGGAGTTATAGAGGGCCTACTTAGGGATTCTATTGATCATTACCTAGGAGTTAATAGGAAAGAGGTAGAAGTCTTTAAACCTAGTATTACATTTACTAGTGATAATAACCTTTATGTTATTAAAGAAGGGGATACATTTAGTAGTAGGGTAGGTAGGAGGGGTTTGAATAGTAACATAGGTAACTCAATTATTATTGACTTAGAGCTTTGTATATTCAGGTATGAGCTTAGTGTAAAGGAATTTGGTGCATTTATATAGTAGTTAAAAGGTATTTCTATAGAGTTTTAAATAGGACTAGGGGTGGCCTTTATAGCAAAGAATTATAGTTAGTTTTGAGGGAAGGTTTTCTTTTAGGGAAGAGGGGGAGGGGGATTTCTAGCAGCTTCAGTATAGGATTTCTAGATTTTCTTTACTTTATCTTTTTGTGTTTAGGGTTTTTAGCTAGGGGATAGTGAGCATTAAATTATAGGTAGGATTAGGGGGGATTACTTAGTGGAGGAAGTACAATATGCTAAATGACTACATGAGAGATAGGCTTCATAGTAATATCCATAACTAATGCTTTGATATTAGTTACCTTGTCTATAATATTGCATAGTTTAATGTTAAGGTCTGTGAATATGCTAAGAATAGTTTGTATAAAGAGGACTTTCTTTATAGGAAACCCCCTATTAGCCCCATCACTATACATTTTGTTATTAGTTTCCTAGTATATACAGGTAGTATAGTCAGCATACTTGAAGTTATATTATAGTGAGGTGTCTTTTCTGATAATAGCTGAGATGTGATTAAATATGGTGAATATCTCAGGGTATAAGGAGGAGGAGGGTATAGAGAGGTAGTAGTAGTAAATAGCGTAGGGGGAATATCTACGTTAATAAAAACATCCTCTTAGGGGGACTAAGATACTAGCTGAGGGGTAGGGGAGGTACTATAGGTATAAACTAAGACATTCTAATCAGGTAAAGTGGATGAAGGCTAGGTGAGATGATTATTACAGATAAAGGGCTAGGCTATAACATTAGATAGGGTTTAGTTTTAGAGGTAGCCTGGCAGTATAACTCTGTTTATAGTTCTACTTAGGAATAGTAGTACTCTTAGGTTCTAGGTATTCTGATTGGTTAGAGTGGTAGAGTGGAGTATTAAGTTAGACATAGTAACCATATTAGATAAAGGTAGAGATAGGTATTCAAGAGGTATTAAGCAAGAAGGGTAATATTAGCACTAGAGCATACAATAGTAGTGATAATAGGGAAAGAAAATGTCTAAAAAAAAAAAAGGATTAATTCCTTAGTCCAGTGTCTTGCAAACTCTATCTGAGTTCATAATGAGAAAACCTTACATTTAGATGAAATTTCTTTTGAGGGTACTTGCAAGGTACAGATAAAGTTAGAAATAAAGATGTTTCTAGTCATGATGTTGAAAATATAGAGGTGGGAGTGAATATATGTATATCTTCCTCTTACAATAGAACAATATTTTTCCTAATATGCAAAAAAATTAATCTGACTCAAACACTGGCATGTAAGATTACATAAGGAAATAGCAACAATTTTACTAATATATATAAAATTATTATTATATTTCTCTTTCTCTTCTTCATAAGACCTTCTCTATTACGTTTTATTAATAGGCCTACTATCTCCCTACTCACCCCTCTACTCTAATAGCACTTATATATATTCTAGACTAGGTACTACTATAACTTACTATGATACTCTATCTCTTTATCTATCCTATTTCTACCTAATTCTCCTATATATAATGCTAAGGTTTGCGAGATCACATATATTTCATCTATTGCATTTAATATTATTCTTCCTTCTCCTTTGATGCATAGTTGTATGCTCTAATAACTAGGCTATACTTTAGATTATCATCTTAATGGAGCCCCTCCATATTCCAAACTATGTATAGGATATATCCTATTCTACCCACAAACACTTAGATGCTTAGGCAGTTGTCTATATCATCTGGGTCAAAGGCATTGGCAGCATTGGGTTTCTTTCCGCTGCTAACTTGGGATATGCTACCCATTTTCACCAAGTTCAGCCGAATCGGCCAATTGGTTTGTCAAACCGTTGTCATAGATTGAGTAGTCTAAAAGTCAATCTAGGGTATTCAGAACTGGTGAATAAGCCCCCAACAAGATATCAGAATCTCCAACGTCAATATTTAACATCTCGATGTCTAATGTGAAGCGACAACACATACTCGTAGAATACACAGCCAAACAACGAGGGAGGGGTGGGCGAAAGGCCAAAACCCAAAATTACACTCAATTAGACCTGGAAATCCTTCCCAATTTTATCCGTCCGCACTCCGCATAATACTGGGCCAAGGTTAAGAACAGATATAACGGCTATGCCGAAATCCATGGACGCCAAACAAAGGAGAAGGATAGCCTTCGTTGCCAATGGTACAAAATGTATCGGAATAAGAAATCGACAAGCGATCCTCTTACCACAGCATATTCGCAGGGCGAAACAGTTGCACACGGTTATGCAAAATGAAATTGTAATGGTTGAATTGGATTACTCACAAGTCGGTAACGAGCCTAACGACAAAAATGAAGCAATTCACAATCCTGAGAACATCAATTTTCTAGTAGGCGGTGGCCGGGATTATCGCGGAGTGCTTGCAGTGAACAACAGACAAAGTGCAGAATTGTTGTTTCGAGTTAGCGTATGAAGGCAATTACATAAGGCCCAGAAGAGATTTGAATGTTTGGAGTATCCAGAACCTTTGAAAGCACCCCCGCACCCTCCACCACCACGCTACCCTTCATGACCTGAATATGAATTGGAGGGCCATTTGGCTCTAGGATGGGGCAGCCCACGCCACCCACCCCCAAGCGGGTCTAGCCGAATCGGCTAATTGGTTTGCCAAACCGTTGACATAGATCGAGTAGTCTGAAAATCAACCTAGGGTACTTAGAACTGGTGAGTAAACCTCCAACAAGATATCAGAATTCTCAACGTCACTATTTAACACCCCGATGTCTAATGTGAAGCGACAACGGCACATAATCGAGTACAATACAGTCTCAGAATACACAGCCAAACGAGGGAGGGGTGTGCGAAGGGCCAGAGCTCAAAATTACACTCAATCAGGCCTCGAATCCCTTCTTAATTTTATGGAAGAGCTCCACCCGCACAACAGTGGGACAAGGTGACGGACAGATACAACAGCTATGCCGAAACCCGCGGACGCCCAACCAGGGAGAAGTATAGCCTTCGCTGCCAATGGTACAAAATGTATCAGATAAAAGAATTGACAGGCAATCCTACTTTACCACCGCATATTCGCAGTGCCAAACAGTTGAATATAGTTATGCAAAATGAAATTGACATGACAAAATTGGATGATTCTCCAGACGATGGCGAGCTTAACGAAGTAATCGACAATTCTGGCAAAATCAATTTTATAGTAGACGGTCACCGGAATTATGGTGCAGCGCCTGCAGTGGACAAGGAACGGGCTATAGAATTATTGTTTTGAGTTAGCATATGTAAGCAATCACATGAGCTCCAGAAGAGATTTGAATGTTTGGAGTTTCTAAAACCTTTGAAAACAACCCCCTGGTGTCATGATCCGAACCCGAAATGGAAATATTTGGTTCTAGAAGGGGGTTTAGCGTATGCCACCGAGGTAGCATATCTAAAATTTAGCAGCGAAAAAAAACCCATTCCGGAAACAAAGTAGCAGATGCCGGTGTTAAAGTAGCTACAAAGTTCCCCCCTCTCCTATCCCTGCATGTCATTTGTCTCTTTTGAAGCCCATTAAGACTATGCTGTCTGAAGAATGGTATTCTTCATTTATACCTCTCCCTTGCTATTCTGGCAAACCTTTATCTATCCATGACCTCTCCTCGAACTACACCTGCAAATCATACCATCTCATAGATTACACTTTTAAAGCATGGTATGTAGCGTTTTTTCAGTTCTTTGTGTAATTTTGACGAAAGTAGCTCTATCTTGTCATACAAATTCTCTGCAAGGTGTATAGGATCGGATACATAGAAGTAACTTTTAATTTAGGAAAAAGTGGTTTAAACTCATCCAATTTTACCTAATTTGAGATTGCAAAAATGTCAACGGCGGAAATGGTATTGACGAACTCGTAGCTTGAAACTTACGTGCCTTAGCTACCTTTTCTCCAGTTCTCACTAGGATTTGGAAACATGCTTACTCTCCTAAGAATTATTAAACCTAAAAAATCTTGATTTTCGCAGCGGATATATATCTATCCAAGGCCGCAGACAAGGATGGCGAGTGAGACATTATCGACCGCAGACTTTTCTGTATATCTACGAGGATTTCCTGAAGCATTATCCTTCCGCTCAATTGCGGCACAGGAATTTGCATCCTTCGCCAATTCACGGAAGACGTCGGGGGTTAAAAAAAAAAAAGCAGGAAAAAACGACGATAAATCATGCACGCAATAGTTGGGAAGCACGGCCTGAGTCGTAGCCAGGTGATTAATTTGAATTGATTTGCATTTACATAAATTAAATAACTTACTCAAGCTTCGCGAAGCGGATACTGGGAGCAAAAGAGAGCAAAATTAAGAACGGGAGGAAGGTTCTCTGGATTCAATCGTATTTTTCGTCTCTTTTTTTTTTTTTTTTTTTTTTTTTTTTTTTTTTTTTTTTTTTTTTTTTTTTT
>JABYPW010002277.1:0-11787 GCA_016880775.1 Phymatotrichopsis omnivora | reverse complement strand
TCCTTTTTTTTTTTTTTTTTTGGGAGGGGGGGCCGAGCTCGCTGACATCCCAAGTCTCGTACTCTTGCTCTATTCCGTTTCCCTGCCCCACGCGTTATCCGGAACCCCTCGTTAAAATTAACCCCACATCATGGCTTTCGCGGGACAAACTCCCACTATCATCGTTCTGAAGGAGGGTGCGGTATTCCCCGGCGATATCAACTGCAATTGTTCTATCTAGGGAGGATATGGATTAATGCTTGGAATAAGCGGCTGATAAAGATGTCGGTGGATTGCTTGCGGTGTTGTAGGGACCGATGCTTCTCAAGGTCGAGGTCAAATCATCTCCAACATCAACGCTTGTCTGGCGGTCCAGAACACCATCAAGGGTACTCTTGGGCCTTATGGTGGCGATTTATTGCTGGTGGATGCGAATGGAAAGCAGACAATCACGAACGATGGAGCTACCGTGATGAAGGTTTGAGTTCCCTTTCGCTTCACCATCAATCAGATTCAACCCCGCATCATTTCGAGGATTGTATTCGTTGCTGATGCGTTATACTGGATGCAGCTGCTAGATATCGTCCACCCCGCCGCAAGAATATTGACCGACATTGCCCGATCGCAAGATGCTGAAGTTGGCGACGGTACCACCTCTGTTGTGGTGCTGGCCGGCGAAATTTTGAAGGAGAGTAAAGGTTTCGTGGAAGAGGGCGTTAGCTCCCAGGTCATCATAAAGGGCTTCAGGACGGCTGCTAGGCTGGCCGAAAATAAAATCAAAGAAATTGCCGTCAAGATCGATAAGGCGAAGCAGCGGGATACTTTGGAAAAGCTTGCGTCGACTGCTATGAGCTCGAAGCTGATTAAGAGGAATTCGAAGTTCTTCACGAAGAGTATGTTTTCCTTTCCCCTCGGGGGGTTGGGGGATGGTGGCTAATATGTGTAGTTGTCGTCGATGCGGTGTTGTCGCTTGATCAGGAGGAGCTGAACGAGAAGCTTATTGGCATGAAGAAGGTCCCTGGTGGTGCTCTGCAGGACACTTTGTTCGTCCATGGTGTTGCTTTTAAGAAGACCGTGAGTTTCCAGGAACGGGCTATGTACAATTTACGGATACTAATGATTTCGCAGTTCTCGTATGCTGGCTTCGAGCAGCAGCCTAAATCTTTCAAGAACCCTAAGATTGTGTGCCTGAACGTTGAGCTGGAATTGAGTAAGTTTCATGTCAAACTTTTCCGATATAAACATAGCTAACATGTCATTTCAGAGAGTGAAAAGGATAACGCAGAAGTCAGAGTGGAGCAAGTTTCTGTAAGTATTATCAATCGTCGCACACATTTTAGCTATGCAACTTACTGAAATTTTTTTTTGTATAGGAATATCAAGCTATAGTAGATGCCGAATGGCAGATCATCTTCGAGAAGCTCGAAGCTTTGGCCAACACCGGCGCCAAGGTCGTTCTCTCCAAGTTGCCCATCGGAGATCTTGCAACACAGTAAGTCGCTTTCCCATCTATTCGCAGTCCCATCTGATATTAACCCATCCTTTCAGGTACTTCGCCGACAGAGACATCTTCTGCGCAGGTCGCGTTACCTCCGACGACATGGACCGCGTAGTCCACGCTGTCGGCGGTAGCATCCAATCCACCTGCTCCGACATCCGTGAGCACCACCTCGGAACCTGTGAGCGCTTCGAAGAACGCCAAATCGGTGATGAACGCTATAACTTCTTTGAGGGTTGTCTTGCCGCAAAGACTTGCACGCTCATCCTTCGTGGGGGCGCCGAACAATTCATTGCTGAAGTCGAACGCTCCCTTCACGATGCCATCATGATCGTCAAGAAGGCCATCAAGAACGACATGATCGTTGCTGGAGGAGGTGCATGCGAAATGGAGATTTCGAAATATCTTCGCGAGTACTCTAAGACTATCGCTGGGAAGCAGCAGTTGATCATTGCGGCGTTTGCTCGCGCGCTTGAGATCATTCCGAGGCAGTTGTGTGATAACGCTGGATTCGACGCCACGGATATCTTGAATAAGTTGAGGATGCGCCATGCGAAGGGTGAGACCTGGGCGGGTGTTGATATCGTCCATGAGGGTATTGCCGACAATTTGGAGGAATTCGTGTGGGAACCTACTGCTGTTAAGATCAACGCTATTCAGGCCGCTACAGAGGCCGCTTGTTTGATTTTGTCGGTGGATGAGACTATTAAGAACCAGGAGTCAGAGCAGCCGAAGGCTGGTCCTCAGGTAAGTTTCCTATGACCTTTACTTAAAGGCTTATATGGATGCAGGAATGGAAGCTAATTTTGCATGTATAGATACCTCGTGGTGCGGCTCAGAGGGCTTTGAGAGCTAGGGGAAGAGGAATGCCGAGGCGATAGAGGGTTTGCTAGTAATACGAGATGCGGATAGTGAAAGTATGACATTTATGTTAAATGAAAAAGTTTAAAAATGTGATTGAAAAGAGACGATTAATACTAGAAGGTGATTTTATTGTTTTTTCTTCAATCTCACATGTTCCCATGTTCCATGTATACAACCAAGATAAGCCTCTGGATACTCTACCGCAGGCTATATTTAATTTTCAATTTAAAACAAAACTTCCTCAAAACTTATTGCACCCCAAAGTTCACACCCTCGAAAAATCATACTCCATCACTCGGTTTATCCTTGAGACCTCAATTTATTAATCTCATCCAACAACTCTTGCAAATCCTCGTCCGTAATCTTCCCTTGAAGACTCGGGATAATAATCTTAGCCTCCTCCGCATCCCGTGGAAACAACGTTCCCAACTGCGCTCTCTCAAACTCCTCGAAGCCCCACACCTTTGACCACTCCCTCAACACCATCTCCACCGCTCGCAACATCGTCATATCCTTGACCCGCGCGAACGCCGCGAAATAGTCGTTCAACCGCTCGGCATTGCCAGGAGGTGGATGCAGCCGGCGAGAGGATATGTACGAACACAATTGATAGGCTTCCGAAGTCGTCAAGCATGGGGCGGTGCGGAAGTCGCAGAGACCCAGCGGATCCGCGGTGGGAGGAAGGTACTGTCCACTCGAGACATAGCTTTCGTAGGAACGACGGCGGTGGCCGGAATCAGTCATTGTAGTGGTGGGTGTAGAAGTAAAAATCGGAGGATGTAAAGGTCGGCCGAGATGAGCTCTGAGCGCAGTTGTGGTTGCGGTTCAAGTGGGTTGATAGTGGTGGCGAGTAAACAAAGGGATGTGAGACGGGTCCGAAAGAGTGTTTATATACGAGCTTGGGGAGGGAAGGGGGGGGGGCAATGAAGGAGTTGGTGGGGAGCGTTGAATGCGGGGATCAAGCCACGAATTGATAATAGAATTGATGGCGATGTGCAATGAAGGGAAGGTGTCGTTCAACAATTTGGATACGATGCGTTTTTTTGCGTCCTATTGAATCGAACTGTCTGGATGGGGAAACTCGGTAGTGCGGATTTCCGATTATCGCTGCAGACGGCTTTTTCAAGTTCGAGTATACATATGGCGAGCGACGAGGGCGGTCAACAGTTTTGGAAAACTTTCATCGGATATCACTCGGAAGCGTGGGGGGGGTTTTTTTTGTATATCGTCGGATGATCACATACATACCCCTCAAAACGTGACGCCGTAGTGCAATTCGGTCGTGCCGGTGGTTTGCATAGAACTTCCCCGCGTCTTCCCTGCGTCGGAACCGCTCACGGAACGGCGAAGAAGCTGCTGGAAATCTGTACGCCGGATTATACAATACACCGTAACTGAACTTGCGTCCGAAAAGGCTTTTGTTTTTGTTTTTATCTTTTTTTTTTCTTTCTTTATTAATTGCCTGGCCTTCAGATTTCTGCCCCTTGAAACCCGGCTTTCTGCGCATACGGGGGACACAAAATCACTTCTCATGGACAGAGAATTAACTAACCAGCTTCACCAGACATCTGGCGTCCCGGATTCCCTCCTGCTGCTACTATCCCCGCTAGAGTAGCCACTACACCAGCTCCTCTCGAGAGTAGGACTAAGTTCAGAGTAGTCCATTTGATCTTTTCTCGCTTCGGCCTTCTTTCGCGTTGTTTTATCTCGGATTGCCAATGTGGCTATCCTTATTGGAAATAATGATAAAAAAAGGTAACCGTGCCTCAATTCTTTTTTTCTGTTACGTGTCGATACACATTTACACCTATATGTACGTGTACTACACATGTATATGTAAGAGTCCATGCACAACTCGTCACAAAAAAACTACACGCGTCGCCTGCTGAAGCGTTTCCCCGAGTGATATCCTATGAACTCTTGTCACAATAAGATGAATTGAATTGTGTTCTTACTTCCACAGCATTATTGAAACCCGGTGGGTGTTTCAACAACGTCACTCGTTCTTCTATTCCATATGCAAAGCTCTCACCGATGCTGAAACCCCTTCCTACTCCCCTTCAAAAAAAAAAAAAAAAAAAAAAATCACAAATCGGGTCTATAATTGTTGGCTAAGAAATGGGTATCTCTACTCCTACAGGTTCACCAGTGGCATCAGGATACATAAGTAGGTATCGAAACAACAAAATGCAGAAAAAAAAAATAAAAAAAATAAGACAAAACACTACCGTATACAGAAAGGCGTTATTCAAATTATGAGACTAGAACCGACAATTGAGCGAAGAAAGCCACCCAACTAAACATGCATTTTTACGAAAGCTACTCAAACAACCAACTAAAGAAAAGAAAAAACGAAAATGCCCCTCTTGCTTGCCTCGTAATACTTAGTACCCACAATACAATAAGGAAAAAAAAAAAAAAAAGATAATTCATGAGCTCCGTCAAATTAGCTTAGAAGAACGGAGAAGGGGGAGGAAACATTTCAGAGAGGGTAAAAAAAAAAAAAAAATACTAGAGAAGCAAACAAAATAAATAGTCAAAACGAAGAAAAGGGGGAGGGAAAAAAAAAAAAAAAATGATATATCGCCTCTATCCTTATGCTCCATCCACAGCCCCAACATCACGAACATTATTGCCACCGTTTTTTTTTTTTTTTTCGCTTTTATAAAAAAAGAAAATTTATCCACGCCATTTTCGTATACCCAGGCGCCCTTATTTCACCACCAAATAAAGTTTTTACTATATACCAATGCTTGATTCGTTCCTCGCGCTCATTGTCCATCAGGGGCAGTTTCGCCATTAGCGATTTCACGGGTACCGTCGTTGAGTTCTTCTTCATTTTCCTCCCAGTAGGAGGTATCATTGTTGTTGTAGAGGCCATCCGCAGGCTGCTGAAGCCTAAGCGATGGCACAAGATTAACGCTACTAGTCATGTCGATCAACATGCTCTCTGGAATGGCATTAGCATCACATCAATATCAAAATAAATCGAAAGACAATGGAAACATACTTGTTGCCATGGGCCCAACAATAAGGGCAAGGAAGACAAAGAGCATGAGAAAGTAGGCCACTGTAAATCTCACAACTCTCTTCTTTCGCAACTTCGACTGCTTCGCAGAGTAGATGGGGGGTCTGATTTGCCTGGATGGTCGGAGCCAGAACAACATGGTGGAGTGCACTTTGTCGACGTAAGGCGTTAAAATAGCGGGCAATTGGATGAACAAAATAACATGGCCAAGAATGAAATCCGCAGCGAACATGCCCAACTCAGTAATCTTACATAACAACTCACGACCAGGTTGAGAAATGGCATGAAGTCCTGCATTTGTCGACAGTCAACAGGGGTACCTCAGGCAATATGGCATCATAAATAACTAACCTAATCCGTACCACTTTCCGCTCCAGAAAGCCAAGTTACTTTGGTCGGTCTTAAATTCTCTGGTGAGAGCCAAACAGATGATGAGCTTGAAAAACCAGCGTTGGATGGCGACAACAGTGATCATTCCCAGCAATGCCTTGGTGAAACTGAATCCTTCAAGGAACAACATGACCTCGAAGAAGACGAAAAGCATGATGACCGAAATTCCGTGTGCAATGGCGGCAAGTACTAATAAAGTTAGACGATTCTACCAAGATCTGAACAAGGGTACTTACCACCACCGAACTTCTTGCAACACATGCTAAAGACAGGTCCCATACAACACGCCATGCCGAACAATCCGGCCAAAACACCAGCATTAATAGCAATCGGGGCGAATGCAACGAGCCCAACACGGATTATAGAACCAGTAGGTGTAGGTGCATCGAGGTTCGAATTGCCATCATTGGTTGTGCGGACACCAGTTTGGGCATTAATGAAAAGGTACGGAATCAAAAGGATGATAACCAAGACAAACGGGCCCACGATTTCATTCCAGACGATGTTCGACAACTTTGCACGAGGAATATCACCAGACAATTTCTCCGAGGGATCGCCCAGAACTTTCCGCTTGTAACCCGTGATACGAGTTCTGGACAGGCGGCAGAAAGCAATCCAAGACTGGTGATTGGCACGAGAGTTACCACGAGAAAGCCAACGAAGGAAATCACGGTAGTCGATGAAGAAATCGTCCCAAGCAAATTGGTGCGGGTTGTAGAGGAACGGCGAAATGCAAAGTGCAAGCAATGAGATCCAGAAATAGAGGAGGTGGGCACGCCAGATCGTCAATGTCGCAAACAAGAGCATGAGCAGAGATCGAGCACCCAGATAGATCGAAGGGCCAGCAAAACGAGAGTACAGGACTCCGAAAGGAATACGCGCCGTTGCAAAACCACGACCAGTACCGATATATCGTGCACCACCGAAGGCAAGATTCTGAAGAAGGGAGTTCGCGTAAATTTGACAGACAAAGACTTCGAAGACCGGCGAGAGAGACACGAAATGTTTGGCCAAACGTGTTCCAGCACGCCAGAATCCACGTTCTGTAAGTTCCTGGACAACCAACGGCACGAAGGAGATGAAGAAGACGATGAAAATAGAGACAATGCAACGTTCCACCCAGTCGAGGATAGGTTCCAAGTTTCTGCATCCAACTGGGGTCATTTCGTCGGTAATAGGTACGTCCCTGTCGTAATCGCAAACAACGACCTGATTTCTCAAAGCGCCGAGGTTTACCATGACCAACATGAAAAGTTGCACCGAGAGGATAATGAAAATGTTGTTGACATGGAAACCAGGATGGGCGTAGTAGAACGATAAGAAGCGGTCGAGAGGAAGCTGAGTACCGAGATAGTAATATTCACGAGAAAGCATTTGTTCTCCCATACCAGTACCAATCTTTGTCGTAAAGTTGAGAATGGATCCAAAACCCAAATCACGGCCCTTTCCGCATTGGTAGTATTCACAGTGTTTGATACGTCCTCCGCGAATAAGAGCTCTCATACCAGCATAAATATCCTCGTTAAGATGCAATCCTTTCTGTCCATTGGAAACACCACCACGAGTACACATGAATGTGCCATTCAAGAAATCGGGGTGACCATAATGCAACTTTCCTCCAATCTGAGCCAACGTACGTGCAAACAGCGTACCGAATGTCTGTTCCTTTCCGGCAGCAACGTCACCGAGAATGCCGATGTTCTCCGAGAAGATATATTCACGAGCTCCAAGAATAGCGACAGGGTTGATCATTTTCGGAGGCAAACCAGGAGTGTAAGGGGACACATTATCGACAGTCATTTCCTCAAATTCTGCCAAAACACTGCGAATTTTAAGACACTCCTCGAGGTAGTTATCCTGGTTAGCATCGACAAGCTGAATGTATTCACCACGGTAGAATATAACAGCGTGATTCTGGTTGTCGGATTTGCCGTCACCAAGAATAGGATTACCGGAAAGCAAGACACGGAATTTAGGACGCCTCATGCCATTCTCCATCAGTTCGGAATGACCATCGATGAGCGCAGAGTACAGGCGAGGTTCTTCTCCTTCGTTCAAAGGTGGCTCCTCGTCCAGATAGGCAATTTGAAGGTCCGGGTAAGCACGCAACAGAAATTCAGTGTTCTCCATTTCTTCCTTCTTGAACTTGGCGTATCGCTGCATAGACACACAGATCTTAAACTTGCGGCGAGCCATTCTTTCCAATTCCCGTTCCAATTTGTCGGTATTACCGCCAAACATTTGTACAACTTCCGGATTCTCCACACGGTAAAGAAGTTTGATAGCGCGACTGTAGTTCATAAATCCAGAGATCGTACGGTACAGTGTCTGAGATCGCAAAGAAGCCCAGATACGAGTTCGAAGGGTGTACTCAGGTGCCGCAGATTTGAAACCAATGCAGTAGAACGGAAGATCGTCAATTTTACTTTTCGCTGTGTCTTTTTCATTCTTCTCTTCGTCGCCATTGAAATTCGATGTCTCATCCGCGAGAATTTTAGTGTCCTTGACGAAACAGTCCCATTCGTGAGGGTGAAGCTGTTTGAGATATTCCAGAAGTGTAACACGAGAGTAGGGATCATCTTCGCGGATAATTTCACGCAGGGAGAGAAGAATCTTTTCACTGTAGTGGGGAATCAAAACGGTGAATGTCGGCATGTTATCAACGGGCAACGGCTCGGGAATCGGAGTTGACAAAGATTGCGCAAAGAAAGAGATACGACGTTCGGCTTCGCTACCAGGTGGGTAGAATTCGGTCTTAAACGAATGATCTTCTTGGGACACGAAGAAAGTCGGTGCACGCAATGTACGTTTACCTTCTTGTTCGGAGGGAACCTATGAAAGTCAGCAGAAATCCCCAAGGTGATATAAATATTACGTACCTGGTGGTATAGAAGCTTTTGAACGTGATCAATAGCCAGCAAGTGCTCACGGTACATGGAAATAACAATTGCATTCCAAATTTGCGAAATCAAAACCTTCGGTTTGTACTTGATTTCCATATCAGTGGTAGCCAAGACCTTGGAGTAAATACGCTTCGGAAGGCGGGAGAAGATGTTCCTCCAGGGCGTCCAGATAGATACACCGAGATAGAAAGAGCGGGCGACCGAGAAGATGGTATTCCAGATGATGTACCACAGATAGGTATCCAAGAAGAAGAGAATCAAGTCGGTGAAGTACATCAATCCGAGCACAACTTGAGGCTGGCGTATGCAAAGTAATTTAGCAGCTTCTCCCGAACCAAGAAGCGATTCTCCGATGCAGTTGTTGATATTCATAACAGACAGCACACGGATAGGGTCACGGAACGATAAAGTCAAGAAGAAATAAGATTCTGCCAACTTCGCTCCGAAGACTAAAACCCAAATACCATAGGACATCCACATATCGTTGCCTGTAAGGCGTGGATAAGCTGCTGTAAACGTTTGACTGGCGACATATCGACGAGAGTTCTTTGTGAGGTAGCTTCCGAATAATCCGCCGAGAGGCATAATTGAGAAGAAGAAGAAAGTTCCAAGTGCGATGAAGAATTGAACGATACCCAAAATGTGCGCAATTCTCCCTCCGTTGTTCTCGTCAACAAAGAAAACGTATACACTTGGTGCTAGATTGACGATAAAGACAAGGATCAAAAACATAAGACGTTTCGTTAGATGTTGAGCACCGGCCCACTGTCGAGGAACGTATGCCCATTCTGCCAAGGTTGCTAGAATCATAATCAATGCCGCAATGGCTCCACCGAGAGCAACAGAAGACCACCGTGCCGCAGCCGGAGGCTGGTTGTTCAATCGTTGTCGGTAGTGCTTGGTGTACAATGTCGGAGAGTTAAAAGCCGTAAAAAACCAGAAAGAACAGACGTGAATGATCCAGATGCGATTGAAGTTAGTTATCATGTGGAACCATGACCGAGTTTCCTTGTAGGTCTTGAAGAAACATTTCTTCCACTCAATTTCCTTCAGCTTGGAGTATCTTTGCGGGACAGGAACATCTACTAATCGAGTCTTATCAGTCATGACGATTCGCTCGATACCTTCAGGATACCAGAAAAGCTGATTCATATCGTCGTAACCAATGATTTGGTTGTGATCCCTTTCTCGCCGAACATACTTCCCGTCAACGATTTCGTATCCCTGGTCACGACAAAACTGGTAAAGCGGAGTTATGACATCCTTCAAAAAAGTTCCTTCTTCCACGGGTTCCACTTTCTGTTGGCATTCGGGGGAATGGAAGTAGTCATCGGCGCATTTGAAGATGAAACAAAGACATTCGGGTATGAACCGAACTTGGTTGGCTTCACCCCAGCACAACAGGTATAATGCCAATTGCCGTACCCTGTCATGTTGCGACATTCTGTTCATCTTTGTTTTCCATCGGTATTCTGCCGCCTCCAAACTGTTGTCGCCCTCCATTTGTTGCAAGGTCTGCTCTTCGTTCTCTCCGCCTTGTTTGGCCTTCTTCGCAGCCTCTCGAGCTTTGCGTGTCCTACGATTTGTTTTTCCGAGCTTCATGTTTGCAAATCCAACAGCATCATCCAGATCCAAGTGTGCCGCAAAGTACCACTTGCGGTAGTTTGCATTATCACCACCAATGTAATCCGCATGTAGAGACAACAAGGCCAGGTTAGGGGACATACGGGAAGCTCTGGAATCCAAAAGGGTCATCAGATGGTCATACATATTCCTCATGCTGTCTCGTTGGAATCCAAATTTGGCAGTCAAGTCCAAGAAAATATCCTCTATTTCTTCTTTCGAGAGCGGGATTTGATTTTCCGAGGTCCATGCGGGATACGGTTCTTTCGATCTCTGGCCCATGGGGAGAGCGTTGGAATAATCCATGCCGTAAACTGGTGTTGACGCGCCTGATGATCGATTTCCGCCGTAAGAGACTTGCGAAGATGGGGGCCGATATCCACGCCGTCCGTCCTGTCCACTGTTGTATCCGTTGAATCGTTCGTCACCGCGTCCATAGTAGTCCATTTCAGCAGCTCGGGCCATATCAGACCTCATTGTAAAATCACTGAATGTTTCGGAATCCTCTTCGGAGTCATGGCCCCTTCGCTTTCCCTTTGGATCGTTTCCATAATTGGGTTGCTGTCCAGCAGCGGGAGCATTCTGATCTGCAGTTGTGTCAGGGTACAAAGAAAAAAAAAAAAAATATAGGAACATAGGACTTACCATAGTATTGATCATCTGTGTAATAATCGTCGTCGTATCCTGCAATTTTTGTAAGCCCTCTAGTCTGCGAGCCCTATAAACCTTACTTACCGCCTCGTCCATCGTTATAGTAATTACCTTCTTGCCCGTAGCCAGCATTATGTTGAGCAGCATTGTAATAATCACTGAAAACATTTAGAATTATTCTTATATTGGGAAACAAACACCTCACCCTTCATCGTAATAACCATTTCCTCCCTGAGCATAATGCTGGCCCTGTCCCTGCTGATCATAGTGTTGATCACCTTGCTGTTGATTTCCGTAGTCATCCTGATAGTACGAATCGGCTGTCTGACTACTATAATGGTGGTCGTCGTACGGCTGCTGAGGCCGCGACATGGTGGTGAACGAAGCTTTTGATTAAAACCTGTTGTATCAAACAACGTCAGAATAATCTGTTCACTGGACCCCGTTCTTGTGCTTTGTTGTGGTGATGGATGGTTGTAAACAAACAACCAAGAACCCAAGCCAGATTAGCGGGGGGAAAGGTTTCAGAGCCTCACCCGCTATGCTTATACTAAAGATTAAATCGAAATTCTGTTCAATAACAACGTAACTTAGATTATTCGGTCGAGCGAACTATTTGCGTGCGAATTAAGTAGTTTTTGTTTCCGAATATGTCGTAAAAAAAAAAGGGGGGGAGTCTGTCCAAAAATACAGGTGCAAGCGACAAGGCCCTGGCAGGAGCAGAAAAAAAAAAAGAGCGTGAAGGCAAGACCGATTGTCAAGGGCACAAGGCGTTGACGGAGAGGTGAGCTTTATGAGCTCAACCGGACTTTTTTTTTTTTTTTTTTTTTTTTTTTCTTCAGTGCCCAACG
>JABYPW010002276.1:0-11788 GCA_016880775.1 Phymatotrichopsis omnivora | reverse complement strand
CCATGCAAGGTTGCCTAATTACTGGTTCAGTCCTTGTAAGCGAATGCGACCGATGATCACAATGGCCGTATGAAGGGTTACCCTGACGGCGCTTAGCGATGTATCGCTCCCTCTCTACTTAGGCCATCCGATTAAGTTCGCGCAAAGCCGTCCGGTAGAAGAGTGTGACCGATGGAAAAGAGTTTCCTTGTCTTGTGTTCTTTCCTTCCTTCCTTCTTTAGCACATAGCTACTTGTCTTCTCTGCAATCACCATTGTGAAAGCCTTTTGAGTTGTCTTTGAGCCTTAAAGAATATATTCGTCTTCTTTGTCTTGTATATTAGAAGTCCACCCTATTTGTCGTAGGAAAGATATCTTCCAGTTGAGCTTTTGTTTAGCCGAGATATCTGAGTTTACTCAGTAGTGTTTGCGAAGTGTGCCTGAGGTATCTGTACCGAATCAATTACGAACCATATAGGTTGATCCATCACAATTCCGGTGGTGGTCTATCTGTTGGCATTTTTTCCTAGGATGTTGGGGACCCTTTTGTAGTTTGGGTAGGTGTTGTCTAGTGTTAACAGTCTTGTGGCATAGTTTGCTTGATACCTTTCGACTTGTACGTGGGCTAGCATTATTTTGGCTTTAATGAGGCTTTTCTTATTGCTTGTAGACTTGTGCATTCTGTATACCCACTTTGATCCTGCTACTAGCACTCTGTATAGAACATTTAGAGCTCCTTATGAGATCTTGTATGGGTGGAAGGTATCTACTTCATACATTAGGGATGGGATAATAACTGCTCTCAGTAGTTTCAGGGCCATGAAGGGGTGAAGTCCACTGACTCATAAGGAGAGTGTATTCAATCTGCTTAGTGCATAAGAGAAGGAAAGAAAGAACATAGAAGTGACTGTACTCTTTTCCTATCAGTTATACTCTCTAGCAGGGTAGCTCTATGTATAAACTTAATCAAATAGCCTAATCAAGAGAAGGAGCAATACATTGCTAAGTGCCATCAGGGTAACCCTTCATACAAACATTAAGGTCATTAGTCATATTTGCTTACAAGGACTGAACCAGTAATTAGGCAACCTTGCATAGTTAGGGAAAACTCAATTACTATACAAAACCTACGACTAACTAGAAATTTGTGGTATTGAATAGGGCAAGTGGGATTTGAACCTACAACATTACACATTACTGTACAATGATACAAGGACAGCCATACCACTATACCATTATCACCCCAAATACAGAAGTGATGAGACTCTATTCCCTAAGCTAAAAAGCTAACTACACTCTTCCTATAGTAGGACAGTACTATATACTAACTTAATAGAATGGCCTGGCTATGAAAATAGGAAATAAAATGAACAACATAGCTATGTAAAGAAATCCTCCACTCCTGCTACTTACATTACCCTTCCTTAATAACAAAAGAAATCCTCCATGGCTTCTGCTTGCAACCTTTCTCTAGGGCTTGCAACAGTTGCATTGATTCATTTCTCACTCATTGACACTTGCGCAATTGCTCTGGGGGGCCTGAGTACCCCTCCTAGGAGCTATAAGAGCATCACATGTGAGATAGGGGTAGGCACTTGGGGTGCCTATCATTAAGTGAGGAGAGTAGTTTTGTGGTCGATTCTTGCTCAGGAAGTATCAGGCTGGCTTCTAATCATTTAGCTAGGTAGGTAAGTGATTTTTCCCCTATAACTCACTCCTAGTGCTGTGATCTAGGGTACTTTTGACAATCAGTGTAGGATGTATCATGAGACTCATCTACATGATATGAGATATGGTAGTGAATAAGGTGAGTTACACTGCAGGGACTCTAATCCCATCTACAGTGACTACTGTTCACTCCTACAGGACATTGTAACTACACTGGTTGAATAGTCTTGCTTGGGGTTTCAGTGGTGTGTGAACAACTCTAACCATTGTTCTTTGGTTATGGGGGTAATCTTTTCACCAGCTGAGGGTAACACTGGTGATAGTTGCTGTTCATTGTAATGTAGGGGTAGTCTAGGACAATTGAGTGCCCTGGAATACAGAAGCGATAATACTCTATTCTGTAACTAAATACACTTTTCCTCCAGCATGACATCTTATAACACTAACTTAATAGGATGGACTAACTATTAGAAAAGGAAGTGAAAGGAGTGATATGGTAAAAATTGATAAGTGAAAAAGAAAAAAGAAAAAAGTAAGAAAAAAGGAAAAAACACAAGCCAGAACATCAATATCCTCTACTTACACCCTTCCCTAAATACCTTCTTCCTCAGGCAAGAAACTAAAAAAAAAATCCTCCTATTCTTCCTCCTCTTGCACTCCTCTCTCTCTCAGGATAATGACTTAGGATAGGGTCAGTGGTCTATTTTTCAGGGGCAGTCTTCCTAGGCTATTATTAACAAGTTTTTCCCATAATCTGGTTTCATTGTAAATCAACTGCTTGATGCTCATGTCTTTAGGGATGTATTATTTCAGGCTCCATAGTAAGGGACACTACTTTAGGAAGTGTTTGATTGATTAGGCTTCACTACAGATAAAAATGTTGTGTTGTTGGTCCCATACTCTGAAGTTATAGAGGTACACTTGGTTTGTTTAGAACTGGTATGCTCTTGTTACTATGTATCTCAGTAGGTGGTCGTGCTTATTAGTTTGTAGGCTTTTCTGTTTAACAAAGACTTTGAGATGTTCCTTTACCAATTCTTTAACTTTTCTTTTGATCATGCTTCTCATGAGTGCCTTTTTTATTTTTGACCTTTCATTGTACAGTTTCTGGGATGCTTTCTTTACTTCTTTATCTACTTCTTCGTTTCCAGCTATGTCTTCATGTCTTGCTGCCCAGTCTAGTTTGGTTTCAATTCCTTGGTTTATCATCTCATTGTTGATGCTGAAAATTTCTTTTGTAATGTACTATGTATTCAACAAGTAGGGGTTTTGGGCCACTATCAGTGCTGCTTGGGAGTTGTTTACGATTGTAAGCCTTCATATTTGTAGGTTTTTCTTTTTAAGGTTGGTGGTGATTTTGAAGCCTAGTCTTATAGCTTCGAGTTCTTGGTCAAAGACTTGGGTTCCTGTTCCCATTTCCTTGTTGATTCAGACTAGCTCTTCATTCCTTATGTATTCATCTAGTCCTATTCCTGCTTGGGCTATACTCCCTACCTGTAAGGCATCTGTATATATTATAATGTGGTATTCTTTACAGTGTCTTGGTAAGGTTAGGAGCTGTTCTTTTTTTTCTTTAAACCTTTTAAGCTTCAGTTTTCCTTTGGTTCCTATGGGCTATGTACTTGTTAGTAGGGTGAGTTTGAAGTGGGTGAAGGGCCTGTCCCCTAGTGTGTCCTTTATGGTCCACAGCATGGCATCTATTTAGAGCATTCTTGTCATAGACCATACTGTTGAGAATGTGTTGCAGCTCTAAATGGGCATCCTTGGTAGCCTCTTGGCTTTGTTTGGTCTATCAGGTAGATATAGGGGGCCTTTTGAAGATTGGGTGATCCTTTCCTATAGCTAGCAGCCTTGCTCTGTAGTTTGCTTGGTACCTTTTAATTTCAAGTTCTGGTAGAGGTAGGCTAGCTTCTATTAGTACTTTTTCATTGTTTGTTGTCCTGAACATTCCACACACCCATTTTACTACTTGTACTGCACCTTTTTTGAGGACTTTATTCACTTTGTCTGTTATTAGGTTTGGGTGGAAGGTGCCTATACCGTAGAATAGGGACAGGTATATAACTACCTTCACTAGTCATTTTGTCATGTAGACTCCAAGGCCTTTTGAACCTGTGGCTAGTCTACTGATTCTGTAGAGGGCTCCTTGCACCTGTCCTAGTCTGTACTGATAGTGGGCTGTGTATCCTTCATTTCTGTATAGTATTACTCCTAGGTATTTGACCGTGTCCTTGTGCTCGATCTTTTCTCCTAGTATAGTGATCGGTATTCTATCCTTTAGTTCTGCTCACACATATTGAAGTTCAGTTTTTACTGGGGAGAGAGAGAGTTGTAGCTTTTCCAATTCCTGCTTGAACTTTCCTCCTATAAATTCTTCCAGCTTTTCCAAGTCTTCTTAGTAGCTCTCGCTTGTATAAAGGAAACAAATATCATCTACATACATGTAAATTCCAATGTTCACCCTGCTGTCTCTTGTCAGTTATTTAATGTATATGTTAAAGAGCAGAGGGGAGATTGGTGAACCCTACAGGACTCTTAGATTTATTTCTTTTGGGTCTGACTAGGTTCCTTTGTCGCTGAAGGAGAACCTTCATTGACTTAGGAATAACCATACCCATTAGATTATGTATTCTGGTGTACTTCCTTCTCTTAAGATCTCCAGGAGTTTCTTTTTGTTGACCCTATTGAAAGCTTTTTCGATGTCCACGAATACCATTGTTGCTTTGTTACCTATAGTTTGCTGCTATCTAGTGTCATATTTGAAGGTGTTTTTTGCATCTGTGACTGACCTTCCTAGGAGGGCTCTGTACTGGTTTTCAGTTATCATTCCATTTTCTATGGCATGCTGTGATAGTCTTAGGGTGATGATTTTTTCCAGTATCTTTCCTAATATATTAATAAGGAAGATATATCTGTAGCTATTAGGTTGTTATATGATTCTTTTGTAGGTTTTGCTAGCACTATTCCCAGGGTTTCCTTGAACTGTTGACATTGTATACCATGTTGTAGGAGAGGGCTTAGGATTTAGGTAATCATCGTTAGTGCTGTGTTCACTAGGTATTTCTATAGTGTGTACCCGATTTGGTCTGGTCATAGGGCCATGGTGTGTAGGGTTTTCCTGATTGCATATTTGAGCTCTTCAATAGTTATTCTTCTGTGAGCTTTATCTCTAGTGGGGGTAGGGGGTAGGTGTCCTCTTTTGTAGGGAAAAAATAGTTTATGAGCACCTAGGCCTTTTCATTCAGGGTACTTGCATTGTTTATTGGTCATAGGGTGATGTCTCTTGCTGGTCTTGTGTACTTTAGGGCTGTCCAAAGGTCCTTGTTATTTATCTCACTGAGGATCTTCTCCCAGTACTCTTTTTTAGTTTCATAGACTTTGTGCTTGAACTCTTTCTTTGCTTTCTGGTATTCTTCTTTGCTGTATTTCCTTCTCTTTTTTCCTAGTTGTCTTTTTAGCTCACTGAGTTCTTTTGTCCAACAGGGCTTGCTTTTTGGACATATTGTTGACATTGGTAGGGCTTCATTTTCTTTGACTTTTTCTAGTAGGGAGTTGACTACTTTCTGGGTCTATTCATCTAGGTCATTTCAGTCAAAGGTTAGGGCTTTCTAATTTTTGACATTTTCTTCTATTTTTTCCCAGTCTGCTTTTTTGAAGTTGTATCTAATAACCTTGTCATATGATCTTTGGTTGGAGCTTACGGTGATCGCTTTAACTTCATGGTCGCTTGCTATTTGTATTTCATCTAGGTTGATCTGCCAATTAATACTCCATTTAGTCATTTAGGGGGAGATAAAAGCTAGGTCTATTGTTGTGTCCCTCTGGTTTGACTGGCCTAGCCTAGTGGGGGTGTCTAGTTCATTGATCAAGTGGTAGAATTTTTGGGTAGCTTCTTCAGCCAGTGGTCTGGCTCTGATTGCTTCATTTTCGGTACATTGTTCCCACCAAGGGTGATGTAGGTTCATGTCTCCTAGGATGACATTTCTGTTTGTTAAGAAGATTCTGTCATATAGGACTTCCTCTGCTTTTTGTGTTAGGGGTTTGTAGATATTTGTGATATCGACATATTGTTCTTCAGTCCAGTAGAGTCTTATTACCATGATGTCTCTATCCTTGGTCCATTAGGGCAAGGGTTTCAGTTTTCTATCCAATTTAATGTAGGTGGCAACTCAGGATCTTATGATGTTGCTTGGGTAAAAGCAAGTGAAACCTTAGTAGTTAGGGGGGGAATTGTTGAATATCGGTGGTTCTTAGATGGCTACTATGTTTGCCTTGTTTTGTATTGCTCTTTGTATTAAGGATTAGAAGTTTACTTGCGATTTCTGACAGTTGTGCTATAGGACTTTAAGGATTGGATGTGAGTCAAGACCCCACTGTATTTTTTCCCCTTCATTTTCTATTATAATTCTGGGTGCATCTCGATTTCCATAGTAATCTGATCCATCCATTCTTTCCTTTAACCTTCCAACTCTCTGATGTACTGGTCCTTAGTTCCTGACATTTTAGGGCATTTTGGATTGGTAGCCTTGTGTTCTCCTTTTGCAGTTAGTGTAGATGGGTTTAAAAGTGTTTGCAGATTCCATGGAATTTGCATTAGGGGCTGATGTGATGTTTGGTATCATGGTGAGGGAAAAGTTTGTGTAGGTTGCCGCAGATATTGCTGCCTGCTATTTCTTCTCTGCACATTGCATTGATATGTCTTAGTTTATAGCAGTTAAAGCAGATTATGTATGGGCTTTGTTACCAGGATTTGGCTATTTTGCAGAATTTGTTGAAGACCACTACTTGTCCGCCTAGTTTTTCCACTAGGTCTGCCGTGATCCTAATGGCTACTCCTGCAAAGGCTCCTTTTGAGGGGTTCTTTTCTCTGTCTTCTTTGCTTTAGAGGTATCTAGCTATAGCTATTTCTACATTAGTGATGTAGGAGAGTTCTTCTACTAGTTTGTGGACTGGGATTTTGCCTAGGGGCTGTGTAGGCACTGAGTGTATGATGAGTTCCATGAACATCATGGCAACTCTGAAGCCATCTCTTTCAACTTCTGGGTTTGTGTTGGCCTTAGTTACAAAGTTGATTGCATCAAGGTATGGGACTAGTGCACTAGCTATGAAAATAGGGGGTGGTGGGGGGTGATGATGATGGTAGATTTGTGATTGGTGCGAACTGTGAGCCCTCAGAGCTCTGTGGGCACTTTTTGTCCTGCTAGGACTTTGACATATGCTTCCCTAAGCTTTTCAGGATCTGCTTTAGTAACTGATAGGTAGATAACTCCTATTATTAGTGAGTGGAGTTCTCTTCTCATAACTGAGAAAGTTTTCATTTTGGGCTTAGGCTTATGCACTTCTTTTCCTTTTCCTTTGTCTTGTTATTGGTTTTTTATGTTCTGAGCTATTACTTGCACCTAGGACTTAGGTGAGCTATTTTGGGTATTGGTGCTTGTAGGTATAGAGGGGGCTGGGCATTTTAAGGGCCCTGCTCCTGGGATTTCTCTTTGTAGGGTTTGTGGGGATTTTGGTATTTCTACATGGCTTCCTTGTATCGAGGGGGTTAGTTTAGTGTTTGTGTTTTTGGGTCTTCTGCTTATGTTTGGCACTGCTGGGGGAACTGTTTGGTGTTTCAGGTTCTGCTGGGAATCAACTAGTTTATTAACTGTTGCCCTGAGATATCTGATTTCGCTTGCTTGTGTTTGGAGTTTGTCATTTAGCTCATTGAGGGTTTAGGTTTCTTCCTCTGTCAATATGTAATAGCTCTAGCTTTCTCCAGATGTAGTTGAGTGCTTTGCTGATTTATCCAAAGCCTTCTATGTGGAGGTATGCTCTGTTATCTTTATTGTCTATAAAGCCTTATAAGGTTTTTCCTAAGTTGTCTGGCATCATGTTTGCCAGTTCATAGAGGGGGATGTCTGGGATTGGTGAGGAGACTTCTCTGTGGACTTCTCTTTCTACTCTTTTGCTGTTTTTGTTGATTTGCATAGTGGTCCTATCTGAATCTGTGTCTGAGTTGTCATCTACATGTATAGACCTGTTCAAGGGTTCTCTAGACATGCTTGGAAGGGATAAGCTTCTAAGCAAGCTTGGGGTTTTGTAGTAGCTTTGTTCAAGGGGGCTTTGGAATAGGAGGTTGTAGTCTCTTTGGGGTTGTGTGCTTGGCGGGGTACCTCCTGTATAGCTTGGGAAGAGGTCTAAGGCCTCTGCCATACTTTGATGTGGTGCTGGTGGTGTTGGGGTTGGGGTATAGGGGGTGACATTGATCATAGCCTCTGCTGTGTTCTGGTGTAGCTGGTGGGTTAGTGTTGGGGCATATTGTGTGGCTCTTTACATGGCCTCAGCCATGGTCTGGTGTGGCTGGTTGTCTTTGTGGCCTTGTTCGATGATGGTAGTGTGCCCCAGTGAGCTTATTTAGGTTTGGGTAGGGATGGTAAGAGGGAGTAGGTTTTGTTCTACCATTTGAATTTATTCTACTTGCTGCTTGGTTAGTCTATGATCTTATCTCCAGTTTCCCAGGTGTTCTGGGTCAGTTTATTAAAAGAATCTTTGACTTGCAAAGCTAGGGACCAGGGTTACTACAATGTAGAGGGCTAAAGGGTAGGCTGGGAGGATGGGAGGCATGTTCTGATGGGTGCTTCAATGATGATCAGGTCAAGTTCTATGGTAATATTTAGGACCGACGATGTGTAAGTGGGTTCACCACTTGAGATGATGATGGGGTTGTGTTGGGACATTTTTCTGACTGATGAGCTTAGCCTATTTTCAGCTCTACCTGTAAGCTGTGCTTCAACCTCTATCCAAGGGCTATGTAGTGATAGGATAGGTATAAGTTTCCTCAGGAGACGGTTGTTTTGTTGTTTTCGATGCTATCATTAAGGTAGGTAATGTCTTCAAAATAGCCAAGGGGTAAAGGTGGGGGGGGTTTAAGAGAACTGAGGAGCCTAGAACATAGAAGTGACTATACTCTTTTCCTTCGGTCACATTCTCTAGTGGACGGCTTTGCGCGAACTTAATCGGATGGCCTAACTAAGAGAAGGAGTGATACATCGCTAAGTGCTATCAGGGTAACCCTTTATACGGCGAACACAGAAGTGACTTATCTTGTCCTCCCATGGTCACTGATGTACAGACAGGGTGTCGCACTCAATTAAGAGCATATGACATAGTCGCGTAATACAGGAGCAATCTCGCTAAGTGCTGTCAGGGTAACCCTTCATATGGCCATTATGGTCATCAGTCGCATTCGCTTACAGGGACTGAACCAGTAATCAGGCAACCCTGTACAGTGAGGGAAAACTCGCTTACACTACAAAACCTACGACCAACTGGTAATTCTTGGTATGGAATGGGATGAGCAGGATTTGAACCTATGACAAACACAGAAGTGACCTTATCTTGTCCTCCCATGGTCACTAATGTACGGATGGGGCATCGCACTCAATTAAGAGCATATGACGTAGTCGCATAATACAGGAGCGATCTCGCTAATCGCTGTCAGAGTAACCCTTCATACGGCAACACAGAAGTGACCTTTACTTGTCCTCCCTCATATCACTGATGTACGGACAGGGCATCGTACTCAATTAAGAGCATATGATATAGTTACATAATACAGAAGCGATCTCGCTAAGCGCTGTCAGGGTAACCCTTCATACCGCAACACAGAAGTGACCTTATCTTGTCCTCCTACGGTCACTGATGTACGGACGGGGCGTCGCACTCAATTAAGAGCATATGACATAGTTGCGTAATACAGGAGCGATCTCGCTAAGCACCATCAGGGTAACCCTTCATACGGCAATACAGAAGTGACCTTTCTTTTATACACAGAAGTGACCTTTACTTGTCCTCCCTCGGTTCACTAATATACAGATGGGGTGTCGCATTCAATTAAGAGCATATGACATAGTCGCATAACACAGGAGCTATCTCGCTAAGTGCTGTCAGGGTAACCCTTCATACGGCCATTGTGGTCATCGGTCACATTCGCTTACAGGGACTGAACCAGTGATTAGGCAACCCTGCACAGTCGGGGAAAACTCGCTTACGCTACAAAACCCGTGACCAACCGGTAATTCATGGTATGGAATGGGACGAGCGGGATTTGAACCTATAACATTGCGTGTTACCGTACAACGACACCAGGACAGCCATACCACTAGACCATCCTCACCCCATACACAGAAGTGACCAGGGGGGGGGGGGGAAATTCATTTTTATTCTATCTTTACGACCCCGCTAGGGGTCATCTAAAAGAACCTCCGCTTGCAGCTATGTCAAGCTATGACGGAGGTAGAAGATAGCCGACCTAATGTCGGTAGCGCAGTCTATGGATAGATAAAATACACATTTTTGTTCCCGAATCCTCCTCGCTTACATGCAATAAACTAAAGAGGAGATGGGGTGGAAAGAACAAGAGTGGTGGGGGAAAGTAAAAACTCAAAAAAAAAGAAATGCGACCAGCACAAAAGCGACCATCCAGTACATCAAATAGCAGAAGAAACTTTAAGTGAAAAGGAAAAAGACAAGCCCAAGGAACCCCTTTCCCATCTCCAGCGAGGCAAACCTTACAACAACTGGGAGTAATTAGGGTAAGAGCGAGAAACACTAACCAAAGAAAAGGGAGAGAGAAAAGATATAGGAGATAACACAAGCAACACTCATAAGACTTTTACACAAAGGGAACAACAACAGCATCAAGAAATGAAACGATGAGGGGCTCTAAGTCTCCATTCCCTCTTCCATTACAGCACACAGATTCTCCACTTGCTTGTTACTCTCAGCCAAGGCCTTCAAATATTCGGGGCAGAGGGGATCATTTGCGGGGTGGGTGGCATCACAATTGGCACACTTAAGTACCATATGTTCGCATTGTCATCCTCGGCGTTTGCACGCTGTGTTGCCACAAGCGTGCTCGAAGATACTGTAGGGTCCAGCGTAGATGCGGCAGTGGGGGGAAGAGGTACACTTCAGTTGGTGATGGCCAAAGCGACAGCATCGGGAGCATTGGGTAGCCTTCGAGAAGGCAATGTAGGGGTCGGTCCTATGGTTCTTATTAAGTATCGTGAGACCTTGGGAAATGTGGTAGTGGTTGTTGTTCACCACAACTGTGATGACAATCGAAGAGGCGGGTTTGCCAACAAGCTTGTCCTTCGAAGCGAGCCAGCGGGGGGTTTAGGTGAGGACAACTACATGGTTGAAAATCTCGATCTCCCTTCGGATAAGTGACATATGTTCGTACTCGGAGGTGTTGAGGATGGGGGTTAGCATGTTGTGCACGATATACTTCTTGTAAAGGAAGTTCCAGTGCAAGCTGGTAACAGTGGGGAAGAACTTGCGAATGGCCTCTTCAATGGTCAGCTTGTAAGCAAGTACTTGCTGGGCAGTGGTGTTCTCCATTATAGAGAGGAAGACGTTGCTGGCTCCAGCCTTACGGACGGAGCAGATTCGGTAGGCAGAAGGGGCTTTCTTGTCAACTAATGTGGTGTTGACAGTGTCCCGGACAGTGATAGGGTTGAACTCGGGGATTTCTCCCTCGAGATTGACGATGATTTCTCTCTCCCTCTTGGTAGGGTACTTCGGGGTAGGAGGAGTGGTAGCAGTCGGGGTCGGTACAGCTAGGGCTTTGCCTTTGTTTTTCTTCACTACCTGGGCCCAGGTGGTGTCAGTGGTGGGGGGCACCACTTGTGGCGCTGCAGGAGTAGGGGAGGCAATGGAGGAAGAAATTTTCTTCACTGCTTTCGCAGTTTTAGACATTTCCGACTGTAGTTTCTTGATGGAATCAGAAAGGGTGAGGTCAACATCAGTGGGGCCTGCCTTAGCCAAGGCCATGGCAGTGGTGTTACAGGTGGTGATAGCTTCAAGTTCATCAAAGCGGGCTTCAAGGGACTGTTAGCCAGCAGCAATGGTGGTGACTGCCTCTTGAATCTTGCTCACAGAGGCGAGGAGGGATGGTAACGTCTGTGTGTAGAACTAGAGGTCTCTGTATCTGATGTACAAATCTCCTGTGAGAGGGGCAGTGTGCATCGAGACTACGTCTCCCATTCTAGGTTCATCATGGATTGCGGGGGAGAGGCCGGACACCTCGAATGAGGTGAGCATTGTTTTCATGGCGGCGGCTTCATTCCTTGCCTCTTGTGGGGGGGTAGGAGGGGGGG
>JABYPW010002275.1:0-11788 GCA_016880775.1 Phymatotrichopsis omnivora | reverse complement strand
CCACCCCCCCCCCCCCTCCCCCCCCTTCCTCCCCCAATAACCCCAAACCTAGTCTCGCTATCCAGACCCACCTATGAAGTCCTGTGCTACAATCTCTGTGGCCTATGTCTCACCAAAAACCCAAATAGGATTAACCACCAAATATAGCAAATCCTATTGGCCACATCGATATGTCTTCAGGACTCCGCCGGTGGGTCTGGATGATCACTATCACTATCAGTAGCCTGAGCACTTTTGATGCATATAGAACCGGGACATTATTCACAAACTTAATTGCATGAACTAGGTTCTATAGCTCCCATTTAGTAAACGGTGGGGGTAAGGGTCCGCTCCCAGGTAAGAGTGTGATACCGCGGAGGTAGACACGGCAACAGGCTGCGGAGTACGTGGACTAGCTTAAGCCGAACGCAGGTTGAACCGTTGATTATCCTTCTCGGAACTACCAGGGTTGACTAATACCTGGTAAAGCACAGGGGCACCGGCCTTCGTCCGACGAGCTTAAAAGTGCCTGAGTAGATCCCTTAGGAACAGGTGCTAGTTGTTCCCACCACCGTCACACTCGCTGACACTTCTCTACTCCAACTACTACTCGGTGTTGATCTAGGGCGATGGGAAAGAGACACCAGTCATGAGTTAACTGGGCCCTTGCTTCCTCGTGCCCCGAGGGTCTGGACGATCCATTGTGTGTGCCCATGCAAATTTTACGTCGCAACCATCAACTGTCTCTCAACTGCAGTTATAATTATTAACTTCCGATACAATTTTGAGTGAAAAATTAATATCAATGTATTTAACACAGAATAAAGAGTTACAGCATCGTGTACTCAAATAATTGACATTAATCTACAAAAGTTCTAGCTTATAGTGTACTTAAGTATTTGTAGTTGTGGCTACATCTCTGTAGTGCTCACAACATAACATCTTTCTAACTTATTTGAAAAGTTCCAACTATGACGAATACTGATATCGATAAGAACATTTCTGGCAGTACGGGACAAACAACAAGGGCGAAAAATGCGAGTGAGAAACCCGCGAAAAATAGGCCTAGTAGGGGGGCAAGTGCTGTACACGTACAAAGCAGTACCATCGTGGAAGCTGCGAGAGCAATTGTACAGACAGCACGGTAAACTGTACAGAGGTTAAACTCCAAAGCAATTGCTGAATTAGTAGCAGTTATATTCTCATGGCCCCCATACCAATGGCAAGTTGATATGATGATGGAGCTCTTTAAAGGCAGAGACGTTATTGTATCTGCTGGTACCGGGTCTGGTAAAAGTTTGGCATTTCAAGGTGCAGCTGCAGTTTTTGGAGGCGTCGGCGGTGTTTTGAGCGACTGAATTATTATTGTTGTTTCCCCCTTAATGCTTTAATGCTGGATCAAGTAAGTTAATTAACAAGACTCTATATAACATTATGCATTTATTTAAGTTTCTAAATTCTAATTGTAAGTTCTTTGGTACTCTGGTTGCTTATAGATAAAGCAACATGACTGACTGGAACTGGTTATTATAATTTAATTGCAGAAACAGAAGAGCTGAAATTATCGAAAAAGTTGCTGGTTCTACGGTTGACTTTTGCGTATAAACTCAAAATAATTTGAACTAGGTTCGGTGCATGATCTCCATATATTGAACCGAAGAACCCTCTCGACAAACCTGGTTTTTATTGATTTCAGTTTCTATAATAACGATATTGTTAAAGCATAGGACAAGCGAACCACAATACTGTTCAACAGTAGCTCCTGATGCTTTATATTTCAACCTCTCATCTTTCTTGAAACCCTGTAGTTCTTTTTTACATAGAGATACTACTCTATTTAAACAAAACTCATCCATTATATCTTCACCCCCTGTCCCTTCAGCTGCCTGGAACATGCGCTCTAACACCTCCTTAAACTTTCCGAGGGTGAAGAAATGCCTGCGGCTTCGACTGAAGTTTTTGTTTTTGAAGTAAGCGATTAAAATGGAGCAACGGAATAAAGCTCATTGCTTTTGATAGAATTGAGGATGTTTTCAAGGCCAGTGGTCTCAGTGATGGTCATTTTTATCGTGCGTAGTTGGAACTGGGAGTGGTTTAACGATAATAACTTTATCGAATGTTATTGCTGACATAATAGAGGTTATATAGCAAAATATCAAGTTATGCGCTAAAGGACGTAAAATTTGTATGGGCACACTCAATGGATCGTCCAGACCCTATCTCAAGAACAAGAGAAGAAGGGGCTCGACAACCGAGTCTTACGAAAGAAGGAAATAGATATGTCGCACAGTGCATTTGAGACAAAAACTAATACATATACGTAATTTAGCCCATGAATATACGTAGTCATAGCGTAGGGTAGCGCTTTTTGTCGAGATCCTTCTCTCTTGTTCTCAAGAGCAGGGTGTGGATATTCGAGACTACCCCGAACCTTTTCAAAGCTAATCAGTAGGTAATGCACGGTGCCGTGCACAGCGCCTTCATTTGACGGTTAAAGGTACAAAAACTGGGGGAGAAATAAATAATGTCATGCTTGTCGTCCTTCTTTCTTTCCGAAAACTTCCTCTCTATATAGAAGACTCCCTGATTGTAAATCAGAGAAACTCAACAAACGAAATTTCCAACGACAAACAAAACCCTTGAAAACCATGCAAATGTACATAGAAATGGCAAACAGAGAATGCGCGTAACAATCCTAAGCTCCCGTACATCCTTTAGCCTTCTTTCCTCCCCTGTAACCAGTATCCTTTCTGCGACTAACACATGGAAATTGACTCGCACACTTGCGATCTATATACTTCTCACTTCGAGGGAAAAGAAAAAAAATTCTTCATCAAATATCTCATTTTCGTAAGTGACAAGATACTGTCGAAACGTGCTAGCAAAAGGAGACATTCCGTGTACGGTGAAATCGCCCTAGACATTTTGCATTGCAGACAGTAACTATTTATGAACAAGTATGAACGTTAGATATCTACTTTTCCTACTTTTAGGATAGAAAGAGAGTCGTTTACAATTAATTCTGTGGGCACTTAACCCAAATCAATTCTAGAGAATCGAACTAAGAGAATTGAAGTCCATTCTCGAGAATTGGCAAGTGTGAATAACCCTATCGTCTCAGGAAACAGCCAAATCTACCCTTCATTCCCTGATTTTAGGATACTTTAACGTAATCTGATAATGCTAAACGCAAATCATACCCCACCCGGCTACTACCGAATAATAATCCCATCAAGGAAGAAACAACATCCCAGCATAAAGAGAGAAAAAAAAAAAAAAAAAAGTAGAAAGCTGTATATGTCGTTAACAGCAACTCTTTATCCTTCAGGAGAAAGGTTTGTGGAGTTACATCGAAGCGCGGGTTAAAGCAAAATAAATTAGAAGTTAGTAGAATATTATCTATTATAATTATTATTCATTCGTTCTTTTTAATTGATTTATTTATTGGTATAGTTGGTCTGCCGACGGAAGTGAAATACGGGAGAGGTGGAGCTGTCTTGGCCTGAGGTTAAGTGATCTGTGCTTCTCTTCCGGTGATCTCGGTTAAAACACTTACGATATCGCATTAGAAGCAGATACAGATAATTCATTCACATAACTGTTGAGAGATAGGTAAAATACTTGACCATATCTAGATAGGCTAGGTAAATCTTTTTGTAACATTATTAATGTGACGATTGTAAGTTTATTTCAAATGTTTAGAGCAATGGTGCCTGGAACACGATATGAAGCTTCCCGCCTTGTATATAGAATCCACCACAATGATGCGCAGATGGCCGATTGCGGATCGGATACCAAGCAGTATGATATTTGTAAAAAAAGCCTTTATTTCTTAAGTTGTGATTCGCCGTGCTCCCTTTCTCATCTTTAGCCGAATCTTTTCACAAAAGAAAGAAATTGTATTCGTTAGAACTAGAGAACGAAAAGAGAGACCCAAGGGCGAAAGCACCCGCTTTATATCCTTTTCTAAAGAAACCTAAACTTGACAGAGATGTACGCAAATGGGAAAGAAAGAAAGATGGAAAAACACAGAGGGCAAAAGACCAACGAGACGCAAGCCGAAAAGAAAATGCAGAACACAAGAGATGGAAGCGGAAGAGAAATTGCAGAGCATAAAAGATCAATGAGAAACAAAAGACCAAAGACCAAACAAAAGACCAAAAAGAGGGCGGGAGACTTCTCGGAAAGTAGTCTGACCGCTGCTTTATGATCATTGCTCGCCTCTACCTAAGGCAATGGCTGGTTGTTGTTTTCCAGCTACAGGGCATTCGAATCTACACCCGGCTTCTCAAAAAAACAATCTGACTAACCCCTCGTACCCGTGGATTGCCGCAGCAGAGAGTGGTGTCTCTCCATCGGTCTCCTTGACGTTCAAATTCAGACCTGGCCTCTCGAAAAGCAGTCTGACTACTGCTTTGTGCCCGTTGCTCGCCGCAGCATATAGCGATGTTTCACCGTTGATGTCTCTGGCGTTCAAATCCATACCAGGCCTCTCCGGCAGCAGCCTAACTACTCAATCATGCCCGCTTCTCGCCGCTGCGTTTAGCATTATCCGACCGTATTGACATTTGGCGTTTAAATCTGCACCGGGCCTCTCGAGAAGTACTCTGACCACTTCTTTATGCCCGTTTCTCTGCCGAATATAGAGGTGTATAGCCGTCGTTATCTTTGGCGTTCAAATCCACATCCGGCTCCGTGAGTAACATTCTGATTATACCCTTGCGCCCGTTCCTCGCCGCATCGTGTAGTGGTGTCCAATCGTATTGATCATTGGCGTTGGGGTCAACACCCGGCTTCCCGAGTAGTAGTTTGACTATTTCCTCATGCCCGCTGCTTACCGCGGTATATAGCGGTGTCCAGCCCAGAAATTTGTCTTTGGCGTTCAAGCCCATACCCGCTTTTTCGAGCAGGCCTGACCACACCTTCAAGCCGTTTCTCGCCGCGTAACGTAGCGCTGCCCAGTCAAAATGGTTGGTTTGGCATTGAAATCCACTCCCGGATTTTTGAGCAGTAGTCTGGCCACTCTATCATGCTTGTTGCGCATCGTGACATATAAAGGTGTATAGCCTCGTTGCCTTTGGCATTTAAATTCACACCCGGCTTCTCCAGCAGTGTCCTGACCGCACTCTCTTGCCCGTTTCTTGCTGCGTAATATGAGGACGTCGAGTGAGAATAGATAATTCAGCGTCCAAATCCATGCCCAGCTTCTCGGTCAGCAGTATTGCTATTCCCTAATACCCTCTATTCGTCGCGGTAGATAGCGGTGTCTCGCCGTTGTTGTCGCTGGTGCTCGAATCCACACCTGGCTTCTCAAGTAGCAGCCTAACCACTTCACCATGCCCATTACTCGCCGCCGCATATAGGATCGTCCGGCCGTATTGGTCTTTGGCTTTTAAATTTACCCCCGGCATCTCCAGAAGTAGTCTAACCACTTCTCATGGCCGTTACTCGCGGCCGCATATAGCATTGTGGTCCGGCTGTATTGGCCTTTGACGTTCAAATTGATACCCGGCTTCTCGAGAAGTAGCCTAACAACTCCCTCATGCCGTTTTGTCGCCGCCGCATATAGCATCATCCGGCCGTATTGACCTTTGGAGTTCCAATCCACACCCGCCTTCTCGAGCTGTAACCGAACCACTCCTCTCGTCCGTTTTTTGCTGCATCATATAGCGGTGTCTGGCTGAGGTGGTTTTTGGCGTTCAAGTCCACACTCGAATTCTCGAGCAGCAATCTCACCATTCCCTCATGTCCCTTGCCCGCCGGTGCGCGTAGTGTTGTTTCGCCGTCGTTGCCTCTGGCATTCAAATCCACACCTGGCTTCTCGAGTAGCAGCCTAACCACACTTACAAGTCCGCCGACTACCGCCATATGTAGCATTACCCAGCCGTGTTGGTCTCTGGTGTTCAAATCCAGGTCTGGCTGCTGGAGTAGCTGTCTGATCACTCCCACATACCCGTTGTTTGCCGCGTCATGTAGCGGCGTTCGGCCGCCGATGTATTTGGTATTAAAATCAACACCTGGCTTCTCGAACAGCAGCTTAACCACCCCCCTCATGCCCGCTGTTTGCCGCGGTATGTAGCGGCGTCCGGCTGCAGATGTCTTTGGCGTTTAAATCTACACCTGTTTTCTGAAGCAGCAGGTTCATGTAATCGTCGTGCCCGTATTGTGCAATCAGATACAGTGGCGTGTGGCCCCATTTGTTGCATATATTATGGTCCATGTCGATATTTACAAGGTATTCGAAAATATCTCATAATTTGAGGTAACATGACGCCCACAACGGGGTAAGTTGTTTTCCCTCATCATGCGGTCGCAACACCAACCACGTATTAATCTTTTCTATTGTCAATAATGCGTGGTATGCTTGTGAGGTTCTCAAAAACTCCTTTTGCGGGTCCAGGAGAGTCCTACTTCCACCTCCAGAAAAGCGAACGTGCTCCGGCCAAAAGTCAACCACTTAGTCTTGTAAAGCATAGTTTTCGAGAAAGCGCCTTTCTTCTTGATGACTCGGCTGGGCGTGGTTTTCGTGACATAACAACGTAAGACAGACCTCTGCGGCTTCGGTATGAGCTTCGCTTACTTCGAATGTGTCCTGTAGAAACTCCGTCACCGAAGCATGCGTAGAGCGCAAAACCTCAAGTTCTTTATTCATCACAAGTAGATTCTGGCATACATCAAGAAGTAACATCACTGTGAGGTTACCGTAGTCCGACTTTCCTGCCCATTGCATAGGTTCAATTAAGACAGCTTCGATAATTTCGTTTAGACTGAGCGGTGATCGAGCGCACATGATCCATTTCAGCGTTTTTTTTTTTTTTTTTTTTTTTTTTTTTTTTTCGCTAAATGGCAACTGTCGGTACTTTGTGCACAGATTTTGCCCCAAATATGTGGCTTTCAAGTCCTTTTGTAGTCGTCTCAGAGCTGTTTCAATTGCTTTCGGTGTTTTTTCCTGGTAGATGCTCTTGATCTGTAGGTCTGCCCACAAAAACCTAATTCGGGGGCAAATGAAACGGTTAGCAGAATATTTTTTAATATTAAGAAGCCAGCGTTAAAATTTGGAAAGACGGAGAATGGCATACATTCCATGAGCTCCATCGGCAAGCGTTTCTATAACGAGCCGCTCCAGATCAGGCTTGATCGATATTCTTAGCAAAGTCCTCCCCGAAATGCATCTCTCGACTTCAGCAGCAACGAACAATCCGATATCGCCAGAGTTGTCACCAGAATTAATGTGAATGTTCGGCGCAGTTTCAAACCTAAGCCCAATATCGTCGTCATCTCGACTTGTAACGAGAAGCTTGATTCACGTGGCCGATGAGAAGGAGATGGGGGTGGGGGGGGCAGTGTTCCCATAATCACTCACCGATACCATGTAGCCAAAGAATTGAAGATGTGGTAGATTCTTTCCAGTCGATAAACTCTGATTTATCAAGTAACCAATTTCCAGTGCCAGCCTGGCGAATAGACCTTATAAACGTGTGGTGTCGTCTGCAGGTCACTTGGGATAGCCATTTTAAAATTTCAAACCGCTCTTTATCTGTAGAAATTATTATTTAAGAAATAAGTACTTAGTACGAGGCCGGGAAAACACGCATCTCCTAATCGCTTAGAATTTTTCGGAGCTTGCTTTCCGCCTCTCGTTGCGTTGATTGCAGAATATTCCGAAGTTCCACCATCGCCTTTCGCTGTTCTTCTCTGGTATTATTCCACACCTTCAATTGGAAAGGAAGCGTAATCTTGATATACACGCCAAAACTTATTCTTCGACTCTCGCAGCTGCTGTAGCTTGGACTATAATCGCCATATTATTAGAGATTGTCTTCGTATTAACTGATTTTATTGTTAAAAATGGGGACCTCACGCGCATGCTCGACGCTGGTCTCCTGCTTTTTTTTATCTCCTTCATGAGGGGATAGAACTTGGTAGTGTATGAATTGACCGTAGCTTTCACGTACCGCACTTTGACGGACGTTAGATTTGCTTTCTGCGTGGATAGCTTGAGAACCCGTACTTGCGGAATTATCTCTGAAGAAACATTTTGAATGGCAGAGATATAACAACAATATGGCTGCGTACAAAGCCGGTAAGGATTCTATCAGATTTCGAGCCGATATAAGTTTGCTTTCGTGGTAGAGTTCCTCGTAGACTGCGCAACGGGCCAAAATGTGGGAAATATATTCGGGGTCTGGGGAGGCAATTTGCGTGGTTTCTGTATCAGTATCGTTCGGGCAATCTAGAAGACGTATTACCGTAAGTTCTCGACTTGCATTAACTACAGCCAAGGGACCGACACATACTTGTAAAAGAAATCGGAAGGCAGACCATGCTCCCGGCACGGACTGCGAACTATACTGTACAACAATATCGCCAATAGCTCCAAACTTCTTCATATTAGTGAGTAACTGGTCGGTTATGCCTCTCAAGACTATATCTTCTCCATTCTCTTTCGAATACGTCCACCTTTTATCATCCAGTCCCCTCCGCTTCTGTTTGACTTCTTGCAAGAACTCGGCGAGCGTATGTAGCTTATCCAGCTCATCAAAATTGACTCGGTCTTCCGGCTTCAGTTTCTCAATAGCCTTCTCCCATGGTGATTTTGGAGGGCTGGCTATGTTCGCGATTAGCTTCAGACATTCATTAGGGGTTGGATGTAGTCGTAAACGCAGCAGATTATGGAGCTGGATCGCGGATTGCATTGTCTCCTCCCTCAGATGCTGCCTCGATCTTAATTGCTGACGATGGAAAAATGTGTCCTGTAAAAGAAGCTGTTTACTCATGTACTTTCGGTGATGGGGTGAGAGAAGCTGAAGGACCAGGCCAAGAAGAAGGTTGCATACAACCTGCGGCGGAAATCGGTCGTTTACTGTCATCGGTGTTGACTTGCGGACCACCGATCAAGATTCTGGAAAGCGGACTTGAGCTCTCGTTTAAACTTTTTTGAACATTTTTTCGTTCCCGAAGACAAAGTCTATTGAACGATGAAGTATCGTGTAATGACTGCTCTCTCATGTGGGTTTATGAGTAAATGAGCCTATTAAAGACTGGTGCCGTGCCATGATTCGAGCAATAAAAGACGAGATGTCTCTCCCCAGAAACCATCTCACGCATGAATCCTGTAAATAATGTCTAGTCACATGCTGATTCGTGCACGAGGCGCAGTGGTCGGACAGACGGGATCATACATTCCCGGGGGTAAGCTGCTTGTTACCAGCCCCCACGGGCACGGTCAAGGTCGACGTAAGCGATATTCCCTAACCATAGTAAGATTACTATGTGCGCTTTAATTTTTCTATACACATATACCCAAAAGCGACTAGTCCTTAATATACTCATTTAGATGGTTTGTACTAAGTAATGCGATGTAGGTTGAAATTCGAGTTGGCAGATGACAAAAACAATTTCTTGACCTAAATGTTTTCTGTGTCCATGTACAGTACATGCGCAGGTATACGTACATCATCTACCCTCTCCCCCTGATTGGAATATAAGTAATTACAGTTTAGCATTGCACAAGCTCCCCCCGTCAACCGAGATAGTAGCGCCGTTGATATATGAGCCGGCGCGACTAGAAAGGAACAAGCAAGCGCCGGCAACATCTTCGGGGGTACCAATACGTCGCAGGGGAATACCGCTTTCGATTACGTTCTTGTATTTTTTGAGGGTTGCGGCCATCACTGTGGAGATCAGCAGCGATACATTAGGATATGGAAGGAAGGGGAGGAGAGGGGTTACTTTTGGATTCGAAGGGTCCGCACGCGAGTGTGTTGGAGCTGGCAATGTTAGTTCGAATGAGGTGTACGAGTACAGAGGGAATGAGAACACACGTGATATTCCGTTTCCCCAAATGATTCGCCAACACTTCCGAAAGATGATGCAGCCCCGCTTTACTTGCCGAATACGCACTATCCGCTTCATCAGCATCCATCACTCCCTTCAGTATATGATTTTCCCATTAATGTTATTTTACATCCCATTTCCTCCAGGCATCCATCACTCCCTTCAATGCTTCAAGAACTTACAATGTTTCCAACGCCGGAACCCTAACCCCATCTACGCTACCAATGTTAACGATCCTAGCCGGATCCGGCACAATCCCCCTCTCTGCATCCCCATCCACAGCCGCAGCTTCAAGCAACGGCGTACAAAGCTGCGTGATCGTAAATACCCTATGCAAATTCAACGTCAAGACTCGGGTCCACGCCGAATCGGGATACGCATCGTAGGACTCCCCCCAATTGGAGCCGGAATTGTTGATGAGGACGTGGAGTTTCGATTCCCTTGCGGAGAGTTCGGACACGAGACGCTGGCACTCCGAAAGCTTGTAGAAATCGGCGGGGATGGCGTGAGCGGTGCCGGGTCCTGTGCGATTGTATTGTCAGAAGCCATTTTCATCGCCGAAACCGAACAACAAACCCATGGCGTTGAGTTCTCCAACAGCTTTTTCGCAAGCTTTAGCATCCCGACTAGAGATATAAACCTTTGCACCGTTCGCAACAAAGCCTTCGGAGATCATTCGGCCGATTCCCTTTGCGCCTCCGGTGACGAGGACAACCTTCCCCTTGACCGAGAAGAGGCTGTTGACTTCCATCGTATTCGCTTGCGTGCCGGGCATTGACTAACGTATTTCCGTTGTATGGATGTTGGAGTTGTATGCGTAGCTACCGTAAGTTATCAAGTCGGAGCTTGTAATTAGCTTAGCGAAGCTCGCAGTTGTTCGTGGCGAAGGTTGTTAGAATCTGGGAACTGGTTTGGTAGCGGGCACATGGTGGGTTGGAATGGGGCGCCGAGGCACCGAGGCAAATCCGAATATGGAATAGTGTTGTCACGTGACAAACGTCCTTCTAAAATTAGATCAGCGTTTGGTATCGAGTGTTGAGGATTGAATGGAGATATCTTTTGTTTGGAATTTAAGTTAACTCGAGGTTTAGAGGAGAATTGCGAGCTCGAAGGATACGGGTGTAGGGATAATGTCATGTAGTGTGTCGTTGTAGTTATGTGTATGAAGTGTTACCAGATTTCTCCACACACAGATATAGATATAAATGGTAAGAAGCACGTCCTTTCTCTCTCATCCTTATACTGTAGTATTGGCTTCAACGACCAAATTATTTTTCGCTTTTGCCGTTGGCGTGCGAGTTATCTATTAAGTTGCACATCGTCAAGTATCACTCGCACCATGGTTATACCTGTTACCGAATTAAGTAATGTGGCAGACCCCGCTGTCACCTGCTTCTCAGCAAAGTGCTTGTATCACATTTTTATTGGCTCACTGATGTAATCATATCTTCATAATTCATTTTCGTGGGGTTCTAGATATGCTTCACCATTCATTTTCCCATTGTAGTTGAGCCAACAAATTTAACTTTACCCAAAAGTAGATAGCAGTGCAGTGATGTGAGCTCTACCAAGGAGTACCAATATTTAATTCGGTAACAAGAGTTTTCGGACTTAGTAGCTAAATATATCAGGATAATATTAATCGCATTAACAGGTTTCAAGACGGTTGGTACCCGCTTATAGCGCCATCCGCACGTCTTTTTAACAGAAAAGTTCTAGTCATGGGGCCTCACTCATCCCATCCGCTTCACTCTTCCGTAGTTTATGCATCGCTCTCCGACACCAGACAAGTCGTGCTGGATCGAAGGAAAGGCTCTGAGTGTGCACAATATTCATTCCTAGATTTGTCTGATTTGAAATAGCGGATGGATTGATCACGCCAAGGAAATACACCTCAAAAATGCCCCTAAAACATGTTGGCCGAGTACAAATACCATCTACATATGCCATCCTATAATAACTTGCTTATTCC
>JABYPW010002274.1:0-11791 GCA_016880775.1 Phymatotrichopsis omnivora | reverse complement strand
GAAGAGGGTAAACAAAAAAAAAAAAAAAAAAAAAAAAAAATTAAAAGGACGACACCTCAATAAACCTACTCTTATCTTCCAGCTCCTCCTCCAGACTCTTCATCCTCTGCTCAAACCTGGACTTCTCGGCAAGTACCAGCTCCAGTTCGGTGCTCTCCTTTCTGCTCTTGGCCGCCAGTTTCTCCAGCTCGGACGACAACGCGTTGAGCTGCATACGCAGCTGCATCTTCGACGTCTGCGCCGATAGGAGATCTACGAGAGCTCGTCGGGCTACAAAGCTATTCCGGCGGCGTTCGGGGCGACGATGACCGGCCTTACGTATGCCGTAAGGCGGGTGTCTACCGCTGTTAGCTCAAGGTGCAGCGGGATGGTGGGGGGGCCAATAGGCCGTGAGGGATTCGTCATGGATCTTTCTCAGACGTCGCGGGCGGGGAGGGAAGAGAGAGAGGCGGGTTTCCAGCGGGTTTCTAGGCGGGTAGCGGGGTTGGGCGGCCATTGCGGTCGTGATCCGATCTGCGGCCGCATCTCGAAACATCCCCGCCTCTGGAGGCAAATTGGAGTTATCTTTAGATTTATTTTGTTTTTGCGCATACTTCTCCACACCCGAGGGCCTTTGGGCAGTGAGTGTTTGGGGGCTTGGCGTACTCCCCACATCTCCCCGTTTTACTATGGCCGCTTGTCTCATAATGTCACCGCAAATATTTTTACTGGAGCTTCCAAGTTTCTCCTCTGCCCTCCGCCGTTCTCCCGTTTCCCTTGTACATGTACATGTACATGTACATCTGCCACCTCAACCAAGGCAGGTAGTACTGCTGGCTGAATACCCATCTCAATCTTCTCTGGGGGGCAATAAAGGGTTGTAACATGATTCATCCAGCCATTCCGCGTTCCGAACTGTCTCAAAGCAATTGCGGCGTAATTGTATAGATATTGTTTGCTCGGGCGGATCCGTACTTTTTCCCAGTAGGTACTGCGGCAATGAGATGGTTACATGTCTCGATAGATCTGAATGATAGGTAGCGGCCTGCTCTGTACAATAAGCACATACGCGCACTCGCACACTCCGATTCGCTTTCGTTCGGCCACTAGATTCAATGCTTTAGCAAGGGACCCCGGGACGCAACGTAGTTGCTTCTCCGTTGTTCTCGGACACTCTCACCATCTGCTATACCTGTAGCGGATATGCGCAGACCGCAAAGAGTCGGAAATCTATATTTCTCCTCGAAATTCTGCGCATTGATGTATCTCCACTTAGCCACGGCTTATACATCGCATCCACCAAATCCTATTTCATAACCTCCACGCCGGGCCACATTTTGGCAAACGTATTTGTATTTAGGGGTAGAGCGGTCGCCGCAAATGAGGTGGGTAATTTCGGAAGTGAGATCGAAGACATGTTAAGCCCTCATCTTCTTCCTCTTTTGTGGCTAATGCTCGCTGCAGATTATCCAACCGTTGTCAGATTTCGACCAACAAAGAACTTCTTCCTCCACAAGGGACAGGATAACTTACCCGAGTGTGCGAAGATATCGAGGTACATGCACAACATATTATGTATCTTTTCAGATGTGCGATTTCAGGCTGGTCTGCCATTGTGAAGTCGGAAGACGTGTTTGGGGCGAGACACTTTGGGGACGCTGGAGAAGGGTAAGGATGGGCATTTCGCGTTATATAAACGGGTAGGGATACCTAATTCTCCTTCTATCTCCACCTTCGCGATCTTTGCCGGTAAATACCAACATCACTGCACCCTTCTTTTACACAATGCCGAGAACAAATAACAAGACAAGATTCTTTCGAAATATGGGGGTATTTATTTTGTCTTGAAGCACTTATCAAATGCCCTTGCGGATGATTAGGACGACCGTGATGTATTTTTCTTCAAATAAACTTCTCCGGCCACGACCACAACAAAATGGTTTCCTTAGCCAATTAGACGAAGGTCCACGCTCCTTTATTTGGTTGAATATTGTTTTTTTTTAAACGATATTATCTATCGGCGGCTCCACTTTATGCTCTAGCGAGCTCGAAGATTTTTCCTCTATCCTTTTTATTTAGTAGAAAACGTAGGAGCAATGCGCCTTCGCCCCTGTCGTTTTCCTGAATTTCCCTTGACGATTTTTGCCGCCGTTGATGTTAAGCACCACTTGGTTATTTCTGTGGCTTTTAGGGGTTTATATCCTTGTTTTTGCCGATTCTCACCGCTCAAGTTTTTCGCGTTTTCGGGATTATCCGTTAGCGTTGCAAAAATTCGAGCTACGATAAGTTTCTATTTGCGCACATAGAGATCGTTGTAAGTCTCGCGCATAGAGTCTCATATCCGCTGCCTTGCCGTGCGAACACCGCACCGAGAATCTCTTTTGTTTGAGGTGGAAGGTGCGGGGGATGATTGCAGGAAAAGGAAAACTAAGTATTTAAGGAAAGAGAAAGCGGATCGTAGTAAAGAGATGATAGTCAATAAAGTTGTAGGAATTAGCCTTGTCGTGACGGAAAAAATAAACTAAAAAGATGTAAGGAATCAGGGTGCCCAAAAGTGCAGAACCAATTCTTTTCCATCATTGTTTGCTAGGACTGTTCGGTGGTGCAGTAACCTGGCGCAAGTGGCGCTGGTACATCCCCGGTAACCTAATTTCCCACGTCATCGATTGCAATATATAGTTCTTGGATGGCATACCTAAATTCTTCTCTTCATCAATCTTGCAATTGTCTGCTTTATTGCCCTGCGGTTCGATGTGTTCAGCTTCTCTGCGCATCTCATGGTCCGAACAAGGACACGTTTCGAACTTCACATTTACGCGTCCGCAGACAGTATCTTGTAAGATATGAAGTCCTCAAAGTTCCGTTAGTTTTGAGCGTGAAACGTATGGATTTTATTGGTCCTGCCACAATTTCCAAAAAATTTGCGACACCTTGGCGTGTTGGATTAACTACCTTGACATTGTTTTGCCTCGCGGCGACGAAATAATAATTAAAGCAGCTTTGTAAGCGCTAGCCCTTTGCCGAATTCGTTTTATGACCCTGCATATTATCGTTTTCTTCCACGAGGTTCAAACTAATCGAGTGATAATTTGTGGTTATCGCCTTTGATACACCCATGCACATGCGGCATATGATGCTGGTGATAGTGGATAAAAGCACCCATATTATTTGCCCTTGGATTTTAATTTGCATTCTGGCCTCGACATTAGCGTTCTAGGGCTTAAGGTTATATGTCGTCCGCAGTATATGGTAAATTGTTGATAACAGATGATAATTTCCGAGCGGAATCTCTTATTTTTTTTTACACCACCGTTTATATATCGACCAAATTTGAAAAAAAAAAACTTAGTACATAAACTCTCCCTTATGATGTACTGGAACGACACGTGCCTCCAAAGTTATCATTGCCAAACTGTTGGGTATGGCATATCCTGTATGCTACTCGTTAGCCCAACTGACAATGACAATTATGTATGCAACTTTGAGTTTTGAAGGTATAGTCACGTGATCACCAAGTGTTTTTGTGTAGAACAGTACGTTTGCACTAGTACATGTATGTATGCAAGTTTTGTCGGACCAGTACCTCTAAGAATCTTTAAGTATTTCGGAAGAGACCGGGAATACTGTGATGAATCTCATTACAATGTTACCTTTTCACTTATGGATATCAAATTGTTAGTGCTTGATCAAAAACATTTTTACTTTACTTTGCACATACGTTTATAGAGACAGACGAAACTTATGTCGCCGTGTCGCAAACAAATAAGCCACGCAGATAATAAATTGGAAACGGCAACAAACTTACTTTGAGGATACACTTGAACAAAAATTGCTTATATAACATTTTTATGCTGCGCAAGTCAAACTAACACGCCCACAAAAGTAATACATATAAGCGAAGATAAAACGCAATACGAAAGGTGAATACTTAGGGGACTTTTGTCCACTGTCGCCGGCTATAACCGGGTTCATGCCACACCAGTTGGGGAATAAGTAATGAGGTATGCTTTATTGAAGTATAGTGGTTATTGATCTATTTGCAAATGTTTTTTTTTAGGATATACATGGTGTAAGTTCGAGCAAGAATGTACACGTACATTTACATACATGTTCAGTTAGTCTGCGAGTTAATTTCCCGGCTGCGATAATTTACAAGCTTGTTTCAGAAAATATATAATGCCTGCGATTTTATATCATCCCATTGGGATCATCGCGCTCCGTTGCCAAGATATATAATCAAGTATATGACGAAATTAAACATTTGTGATACTGAAGCACCCACCTGCGAGATATAGGGGGAGCGATGCGAGTTAACAGCACTTGGCAATTGGCGATGAAAAAGGAAACATAGTGCGAGTGAATTTTATTCACGGGCGAGGAATACAGCATGTTCTGCGAAAAAATTGCCTTCGCATGCGACGAAAATTTATTTATCTGCGAGTACACTCATTTTAGGGGTTTCATGCGAATTAACGTTTAAGAATACGAATAAGAAAAATATACTAAAGTTTGGTGTTGCGGGCAAAGTTCTCCAAATTTGCTTGCAAATCCGCAAACTTCGGCAACGCAGATTTGCTAGGGGCAGAGCCGAGATGTAAAGTACTACGCATGGACTCAAGCCCAGTCATTTGGAGAGGTACTGTAGCGCCTGGTGAGCGTCGCTTCGCAATTTGTCTCCAATTCCGAATTTCGAGTGATAGGATGTGATTCGCCAATGGTTTTGATTTTAGTTTCGAATCTTCTCATTGTATACCTTTGCAAATCATGGTGCACACAATACTTTGAGGTTTCAAGAATCCGGATAACAACGGCGAAAAAATTCTGACGAACTAAACTTGTAACGTGTAACGTGCCTCTATTATCGTACGTCGTTTAGTTCAGTCAAGGTGAGGTTGAACTTTCATTTTTTTGGATAATAGACAAAACTTCCCCTTAGCCTCCATCCATTTGCGAAATTCTCTGAGGTAAAAATTTCCACAGCCTTCATTTAGTATTGCCCTCGTGAGTTGTACTTAAGTACATTCTAGTGACTTGCGAGGCTACCTAAACGTTCCTTTATTCCTATCTCAATCACCAACGCCTCGAGCGTCTACGTTTTTTTTTGTTTTTTTTTTCCTAAAGCACGTCCCGTTTTTTTTTTTTTTACTGATGCATATCTTTACTAGGACTGGATTCTTTAAAGAGTATGTAAGTAGGTTGGCAGGTACTGCGCCGTCGCTTTACGTGACTACTTTCTTAATTACAGGGTTATTTCCTTATTGTCGTTAGAACTATTCTTCAACTGCTAATACTATCTTATCCAATATTTTCTTGAATTTGACTAAGGTACGTGGTTTTTTTTATAAGAGAAAACTTTTTAATGCTTGTCACTTTTGCTCTTTCTTTCTTGCAGCAGGCTAAGCCAACTAAAAGCATCGAGTCGAAGATTAAGTAAGCAAGCATATCATTTGTTTTAATGTATAAAAATAGTTCTGGAAATACGTAGACGTCTAATTCAACAACGAAAAAAAAAAAAAAAAAAAATACTCGCAAACATCTCCTCTAGAACGAATTTCGAACATCTATTCTTTACCATACTATACTCTCTGAATATGGCTGCGATTTTACCATCAATCAAACATTCGCTACTTTCAACGATTTCCATATTGCACTCGAGGATTGGTCAATCTCGGCTAAATTCACATTTCGTGTGACAAGGTCAGATACGAAACAGGTTACTGTGGATTGCGTGGCGAGGGACTGTCCCTTTCCCATACGGGCACAGTGCGGAACAGCAGATGCTGAGCATGTTTGCTTGGGTTCAGCTCCCTCCTCCCATCGTACGTCGAGCAGACAAAGCTGGCTACAGCGAGTCCTCCCATCGATCATCTCTATCACGAAGGATACAGCACCGCAGGCTATCATTGAAGCCATCCAGCTCCACTTCCAAGAACAAATCACCTACGACGCTGCTTTTAGAGCAAAAAACGCCCTCCTCGATGACAACACAAAATCGCATATTGAACAGTTTCGGTTGTTGCCAGCGTACATTAACTTGTTAACAAAAATAAACCCTGGTACACATGCACATCTCTCCATTGACTTAAAGACCAATCGATTTCGTCGTGCTTTTATCGCTCCGCCTACAAGCCGAGAGTCTTTTCGCCATTCCCGTCCTATTCTAGCGATGGATGGAACATTTTTCAAGGGCACGTTTAATCATGTTTTGCTTATTGCGGTTACGGTTGATGCTGAGAACCATGTTCTTGTTCTAAAGCAAGCGATTCCCGAGGCCAATACACCGAGAACAACTATAATATCCAATTGGGATAAAGGTTTAACTGCGGCCGACGATGAACTTGATTGTGCAGGCCATTTGTTTTGTTTGCAGCATCCGGCAACAAATGTGAAGGACAAGTTCGGAGTTGCCGCACAGGCTTCTTTCCGTAAACTGTCACAAGCATTAACAATGCCTGCTTTTCAGCATTGTCATCGTGGGTTGCGAGAACTTAATGCTGCTGCTGCAGATTATGTCATGGCAATAGACCTAACAATGTGGGCATGGCCATATGTGACTTCCCCGAGCTATGGCCACACGACGTCGAACTTAGTCGAGTCGGTTAACGCTTGCTTAACCAGCGAGCATCGGTTAACCTGTTTGGAGATTCTTAATTCACTGCATTTCTCTCGACTATTCCCAGCACTGGAATGTTCAGATATCCCATACGACCCATGATGTTGTCACAGGATTCAATGCAAAGGAATATATTGTAAATCTCCAACTCGGTCATTGTTCTTGCGGTCGTTATCAGCAGCACGGAGTCCCCTGCAGTCATGCCATAGCTTTTTTGACACGACTTCGAGTTTTTTCCCTGCGACTACGTTCCATACAATCTTGCTGTTGCGGGGTATAAAGCAATATACGAAAGCAATTTTCTTCCAGTTGATATCGCATAGCTTTCAACCACCTCGGATGCCGTACGTATAACCGAAGAAGTAATATATACGGCACCGCAAATGAAAAATCCAAGAGGTCGGCCAAAAGGTCGTCTGCAAACAGCTCACCGAGAAAAAGGAGTCGGTTCACAACGTGGCCGCCGATTTCCAGATATTGCGGATCGCCCCCCTCATAATCCGGGACGAAATTGCCGCGCTCCTCCTGCTCTGTAATTTTTTTTTATTCTTTTCTTGTAGTGGTCATTGCGTTTGTGCTCTCGTTATGTTTATGAGAAAACCTTTTTAACCAATTTCTTGCAGCAGGCTAAGCCAAAAATAGCGAGAAGAGTTGTCCTCCCAGCTGCGGCATAACCTCCATAATTTCCTATGTACATTAATTACATGTTTAATGCAAAATAAAACATAACGAGAGCACAAACGCAATGACCACTACAAGAAAAGAAAAAAAAATAAAAAAAATACAGAAACAAAAAAGAATAAAAAGGAAAAAGAAAAGGAGGAAAAAGGAATTAAAAAAAAAAAAAAAAAAACTACAGAGCAGGAGGGGCACGGCAATTTCGTCGATTATGTCCCAGATTATGACATTTACTTCATTTTTGAGGGGGGCGATCCGCATTATCTGGAAGTCAGCGGCCACGATGTGAACCAACTCCTTTTTCTCGGCAAGCTATTTGCGGACAACCTTTTTTGGCTGACCTCTTGGATTTTTCATTTGCGGTGCCATACATATTACTTCTTCGGTTAAACGTACGGCATCCGAGGCGGTTGAAAGCTATGCGATATTAGCTGGAAGAAAATTGCTTCGTATGTTGCTTTATACATAGCAATAGTAATTGTTAATGCTTGTGACAGTTTACGGAAAGAAGCCTGTGCGGCAACTCTGAACTTGTCCTGTAAACAAAACAAATAACCTGCATGATCAAGTTCATCATCGGCCACAGTTAAACCTTTATCCTGATCGGATATTATAGTCGTGCTCAGTTTATTGGCCTTGGGAACCGCCTGCTTTAGGTTGGAAAGGAAATAGCCTCTAGCATGCGCCAAGCTGCTCATGTTATAGCTTCCCTCGACAACTCGTCCGGCTCTAAGAGCCGCCCCACGACACGTCCCGCCGCTTAGCATCTTAAGGATGCCTAAAATGACAGATAAAAATTTCTACAGCAGCTTTAACTCTCCTTAAGGCCAGCGGTCTTCTTTTTTACGCGACCGAAGATGGTCTGCCATTCTTTTTCCGCTGCCTCCAGGCAGTACCGCGTTGCTTGAATTTGTAAATATCAATAGATTTACATGTGGTTTTCTAGTAATTATATAACAAATGTAAATGTTCAAAGATTTATCAAATTGGTCAATCAGAGGTAGTGATTCACTCACTTACTTATATAATTCAGGACATTTTGACAGTCAATTCTTCAACACCCCTTAAACTTTGAACAGTAAATTCATCTCAAAACTTCAGACTACCTAAAGAATTAAAGGATTCTTCAAGACCTATGCCTCATTTCTTAAAGATTCCTCAAGTAACAGACAAAACCTCTGTAGCAGTTTTAACTCCCTTCAAGGCTTGCACTATTTATTTTTGCTTGACTAAGGATAGTCTACTATTCTATTTCAGCTGCTACCAGGTAGTCATATTTGCTTAAATTTGTAAATATCAATAGACATATATATCCTTATTCATTAATTATATAACATAAATAAATACCTACAAGTTAATCAAATTGATCAATGAGAGGTGGGGATTTACTCACTTACTCATATAATATAGGTCATATTTGTACTTCATTCTTTAAGAACCCTTAAAACTTTTGAAAGTAAATAATGCCAAAACTTCAGACTACCTAAAGAATCAAAGATTTTTTCAAGGCCTATAGCTTACTTCTTGAAAATACCTTAAGCAATAGATACAAACCTTTACATAAGCTTTAACTCCTCTCAAGGTATATACACTAATACAAAATAAGTATTCAGCTACTTACATAAGTAAGCCTTGGCTATACCTATACTACAATCTACCCCAAAAAGAATTATGATATACATAAAAGTATCTCCCACTCTAAGTTTTTAACTGAATAAATATTTTTGATTATTTTAAATATAAATTTCTTAGTATTTTATAGTATTTTTAATATCTTTTTTGAAGATAAATTTTCTTATAAAATATTACCATTTTAAGCATTGTATGTTAGGCTAGCTACTCCTCTGAAAAAAATCTAGGAGCCATAGAACAACCTAAGTTTTACAATTTATCTATAAGAAAATAATTTTAGTGCTAAAATATCATTACTTAGCATTAACTATTATCACTTAAGTAGTTTACATTTCATATATGTTTTATATACTACAATTAGCTATAGAAACTCTTAGCTACTATATTCAATGCTGGGTTAGTAGAAACACTTGAATTTTTATTAATTAGTTATTTCTAATAGAAATTTATAGATTTTAGGGTTCTACTCTCTTTATATCTACTAATTTTTACTTTTCGAGAATAGGAAATTTAAGCCTAAATTTAAATTCTTAGGGCATGAAAGAAAATATTAACATATATAGGCTATAACATATTTTTTGCCCTAATTTTTATATTGTTTTAGTAGGAGTAGTTAGCCTAATTAATAATACATATAATGCTACTATTTTACAAGAAAATTTATATTCAAATAAATGTTTAAATTACTAAAAAAAATTGAATATAGTAGCCAAGAGTTTCTATAGGTAATTATAGCATATAAAATATACATGAAATATAAAATACTTAAAAGTGATAATAGTTAATAATAAGTAATGACATTTTAGCACTGAAATTATTTTACTATAGGTAAGTTAAAAAACTCAGGTTATTCTATGGCTCCTAGATTTTTTTCAGGGGAGTAGCTAGCCTAACATACAATGCTTAAAATGGTAATATTTTATAAGAAAATTTATCTTCAAAAAAAATATTAAAAATGCTACAAAATACTAAGAAATTGAGATTTAAAATAATCAAAAATATTTATTCAGTTAAAAACTTAGAGTGGGAGATACTTTTATGCATATCATAATTCTTTTTGGTGTGGATTGTAGTGTAGGTATAGCCAAGGCTTGTTTATATAAGCAGCTAAATGCTTATTTTGTATTATTGTACATACCTTAAGAGGAGTTAAAGCTTATGTAAAGATTTATATCTATTGCTTAAGGTATTTTCAAGAAGTAAGCTATAGGCCTTGAATTCTTTAGCTAGTCTGAAGTTTCAGCATTTTTTACTTTCAAAAGTTTTAAGGGTTCTTAAAGAATGAAGTACAAATATGACCTATATTATATGAGTAAGTGAGTGAATCCCCACCTCTCATTGATCAATTCGATTAACTTGTAGGTATTTATTTGTGTTATATAATTAATGAATAAGGATATATATGTCTATTGATATTTATAAATTTAAGCAAATATGACTACCTGGTTGTAGCTGAAATAGAATAGTAGACTATCCTCAGTCAAGCAAAAATGCATAATGCAAGCCTTGAAGGGAGTTAAAACTGCTACAGAGGTTTTGTCTATTACTTGAGGAATCTTCAAGAAATGAGGCATAGGTATTAAAGAATCCTTTAATTCTTTAGGTAGTCTGAAGTTTTGAGATGAATTTACTGTTCAAAGTTCAAGGGGTGTTGAAGAATTGACTGTCAAAATGTCCTGAATTATATAAGTAAGTGAGTGAATCACTACCTCTGATTGACCAATTTGATAAATCTTTGAACATTTACATTTGTTATATAATTACTAGAAAACCACATGTAAATCTATTAATATTTACAAATTCAAGCAACGCGGTACTGCTTGGAGGCAGCGGAAAAAGAATGGCAGACCATCTTCTGTCGCGTAAAAAAGAAGACTGCTGGCCTTAAGGAGAGTTAAAGCTGCTGTAGAAATTTTTATCTGTCATTTTAGGCATCTTTAAGATGCTAAGCGGCGGGACGTGTCGTGGGGCGGCTCTAACATGAGCAGCTTGGCGCATGCTAGGGGTGCACTCTCAATAATCGCCCATGCGAGAACAAGAAGAACATGGTTCTCGGCATCAACCGTAACCGCAATAAGCAAAACATGATTAAATGTGCCCTTGGAAAATGTTCCATCTATTGCTAGAATAGGACGGGAATGGCAAAAAGACTCTCGGCTTGTAGGGGGAGCGATAAAGCACGACGAAACCGATTGGTCTTTGGGTCAATGGAGAGATGTGCATGTGTACCAGGGTTTGTTTTTGTTAACAAGTCAATGTACGCTGGCAACAACCGAAACTGTTCAATATGCGATTTTGTGTTGTCATTGAGGAGGGCGTTCTTTGCTCTAAAAGCAGCGTCGTAGGTGATTTGTTCTTGGAAGTGGAGCTGGATGGTTTCAATGATAGCCTGCGGTGTTGTATCCTTCGTGATAGAGATGATCGATGGGAGGACTCGCTGTAGCCAGCTTTGTCTACTCGACGTACGATGGGAGGAGGGAGCTGAACCCAAGCAAACATGCTCAGCATCTGCTGTTCCGACCATGACGCACTGCTCGAACTCGGAAAAGTGTGCCCGTATGTGAAAGGGGCAGTTTTTCACCACGCAATCCACAGCTGGTGTCTAGATGTATTCTAGTGTACAATGGAGTCGCTGTTTGAAAGCGTAGCGAGTTCTTGGCCCTTTTTTTTTTTGCTGAAAGTTGAAGGTAAGAATCAGAAATACAGAATACATTTTGAGCAGAAACTCTGGCCTGCAGGCAAAAAATTATCTCAACCGCCGGTACCGTAGCTTTTCACCGTTTTATCTTGGCAAGTTATTTACATGAACACTCCTATCACTGAAATGGACGATCAACAACTTAATTGCTCTCTTTCTCTCTTCCCTCACACCCCCCAACCCCCTCCTCC
>JABYPW010002273.1:0-11798 GCA_016880775.1 Phymatotrichopsis omnivora | reverse complement strand
ATAGTAAATATATATCGTATTCGACGAACGATATATCCTTCTGAAAAAGGCAGTGGTTTACACAAAGGTTTCCGAGAGAATCTGGCAGATAGGTTGACTGATGTGGGCCTGGAGGGGATGGGGGGATGCGACCGAGCTCGACAACGACAATATTTCGGACCCTAAGCCAGAAAAACCTACCGTCGAACCTCACTATCCGGAACGAACGTCGATACCGGTATCGTTTCCCGCCCCTAATTTGCATCGCTCAGAAAGTTGGCCGACAAGAACACACTGTCTTTGGTGAAGGCACATGAAGAAGATCGGTAAAAAGGAAAATGTTCGTTCTGTGAATTTCGGGTGTAAAGAATGTAATGTGGCGCTTTGTACGGAGTGTTCTTCGGTAATTCATACAATGTAGATAGAATTTTAGTTCCCTATTAATTATTTCGATATCACGTGTACTGAGACCTTTCCTTATCTAAGTCAGTAAATTTTAAAAATGGGCTGGAATGTCTCAACAGCCTAAGGGATAGGCTAATTGGGTCTGGGGCATTCCAAAAGCCTTTTTTTTTTTTTCCAGCTGTCAGCAAAACTTGGAGAGACAACCTCTAACTCATGCCGCTGAATGTGGGGCTGAACAATTCTCGTTATAGTCAATCATTGGGTAAACGTATGTGGATACGCCAAGGCGGATCTCGCTCCGGGATATACCTCCAAATTTGACGGTCGCAACCATCGCCATTTTACCCCAAAGTATGTTTCCGACGTGTTCTTAGATATCGTTGCGAGTGCTTTCATTTCCCGCTTCTTCGATATCTTGACTGTTGAGAGCAAAACTTCGTGCCACGTTTTCAAACTTTACGCGATATAAAGACATAAAAATGGTCAACATCCGTAAATCATCGAAGCGCTTTTTTCAAAAGGTCTTTCACAAGCTCAAACCTTCGAGCCAGCAGGCTGACCCTGGCCCTACTTCCGTAAATGCACCACGCGTTACTCCACCTGTCGATGATGGTACTATACAACCTGCCTCTCCACCTGTCGATGATGGTACTATACAACCTGCCTCGCCACCAGCAGATGTCGCTTCAGGAAATATCGTCGAAGTACTTTCGCCGGATCATGCAGCTCTAGGCTGCATCACTCTTCCAACCGTCAATGATCGCAGCAGTCGATCTGGATCTGCGGAAGACCCTATTTCTCCACGGCAAAAAAATACTGTTGATTTTTCTCTAGAAGAAACCGATGCAAACGTCACTCCACCCGTCGACGATAGCACTGCGCAACTTGCCTCACCGCCTGGATTTATCTCTCAAGGAAATATCGTCGAAGCGCTTTCACCGCATAATCTACCTCTTGGTTGCATAACTCTTCCATCCGCCGACGACTTCAGTAGCAGATCTACACAGCCGACGGAACCAAATTCTCCGCGGCAAGGAAATACAGTTGATGATTCTCAAGAAGAAAGCAATGCAACTGGTACTCAACCGCCGGTATTTTCAAGGTATATCAAATCTCTTTAAAATAGATATCCGACGGCTTTGCTAATTGAATAAATTAAACTATAGTAATTCAAAAACACCGTGGGAGAAGGCAATCGAGAAACTGATAAACCAATACCCAAATGAGCTCAACCTCGAAGACTCCAATAAGCGCCATATAGTCACCGAAGTGTTGGATGCCGTCAAGGCTAAGCAGAAGGAGTGCGAGCAGAAACGATGGAAGTTGCAGAAACCTAATGGGGATGTGATAGTGCCGAGGAAAATAGTGGACAACATTCTTGCCGGCCTAGATAAGCTTGTCCCGATTGGAGATGCTGCCTTTCGGAATGGTCCACTGCCTGTATCGGTTGTGTGGACTGCATTGCGGTCTATTTTTCAAGTATTCATTCGGCTTTCATGGTTACACTAGTATATGTTTACATAAACTAACCATAAGTTTCTCAGAATGCCTCTAATGACAAGGAAACCATGCAAAACCTTCTTCCAGATATAGAATATATCTCTTCCGTCTTGGGCCGCTGCGCAACATACGAGACCCTCTACAAAGATAGCCGGTTGGAATCTGCGCTCAGGCTTATAAACTCTTTACCGGATTTATACGCAGCAATATTGCTGTATCTATTGTCGGCCAAGCGCTATTTCAGCAACAACACTTCAAGTGTGCTCTTTCATTCCATTCGCAGAAACGAATTAACAAAGCTTACACCTATCAAGTACGGTATATTAGCGGTACAGTTCATCCGTACGCTGTCCAGTTTCAGCCTCGTGTGGAGGAAATCAGGAAGCTGGAACAGACGACAGAAAACGCAGCCCGCACCGCTTCCGATGAGTGTTGGATTCCCCTTTTACCTATTATTTTTCTTTTACTTTTTCCGGGAAAGATCACTAATGAGTTGGTGGGGTGGACAGTTCTAGTCAAATGGACGATTAAGCATGAAAAGATGAGCTCCGGTAAATACACCAAAATGTTCCTCAATATTCCCAGTTTTAAGCTAATTTCTGCAGATGTAGAACGCAGCGATATCCTAATGTGGCTTTCTAAAATACCTGTCAAGCAACACCATTTGCGCAATCGCGAAATTCGACAGGCCGACACCGGGAATTGGTTACTTGAAAAAAGCGATTTTATTAACTGGAAAAATTCCCCTTCATCTTCCATTCTGTGGTTACATGGTATCGGTAAGTTGATGGATGGTCACGCGACATGAAATTTATTCATATGTATATATATCGGTTGCATTGTATCTGACGGTGTACCTCAAAAAAAAAAAAAAAAAATAGCTGGAGCTGGCAAGACCACACTTGCGTTAGTACTCTTATCCTTCGAGCAATGTTGTGTCTAAGTGCTGACTCCCTCACCTAGGTCCTTGGTCATTGATGCATTTACGCGAACGAGGTCAATTGATCTTGCCGTCGCATATTTCTATTGTAGTCATGGAGAACTGAGAAGACAAGATCCCGTCTCAATATTGAGGACTATCGTGAAACAATTAGCCGTCATGAATTCCGATGATTCTCTTCCGACATCGGTGGTATCGATTTACCGGAAGAGTAAAAACGACGGCTTTATGTGCAGTGGTTTGGAGCTATCGGAATGCCAGGAATTGATTTCGAGTTTCACAGAAGGTTTCAAGCAGACGATCATCATATTCGACGCCCTGGACGAGTGCGACAAAGATTCGAGGAGACGACTTCTGGATGCGCTGGACAACATCCTCAATTCATCACCTGGCTTGCTCAAAATTTTTATTACTAGTCGCGATGCCGACGACATCGTGCTCAAGCTCAAAAATGGACCGAATGTTTATATTAATTCAACCGATAATGCCAACGATATCGAAGTGTTCGTTCGGGCGGAGGTAGAGCGATGTATCTCGAAGGGATACTTGCTAAAGGGGTCTGTGGATTATGAACTAAAAGATACCATCATTAAAGAACTTACCAAAAGGGCCAATGGAATGTATGTCGTGCCGTTTTTTTTTTTTTTTTTTTTTTTTTTTTTTTTTTTGCGCTTTCTAAAGGAATTAGTTGGCTAACAGTGTCCGATTGATTTGGTAACAGGTTCCTATGGGTCAGCCTACAGATCAAGACGGTATGCGAGCAGAAGACATCGAAAGGGGTAAAAACAGCTTTAGATCATCTACCGGAAGGCTTAGAGAATACATATTCCGCCATATGGGAGAAAGTCTATGGACATAATGGGGAAAATCGCGTCCTGGCAGAAAGGACACTGCGGTGGATCATGTGCGCTGCGTATCCTCTCACCCCTGGCCAGATCATTCACGCGGTCGCCATTGATTCGACAGGAAAGCTGGATATCGATTATAATGAACTCAACGAGATGGATATACTCGACATTTGTCAAAATCTTGTCGTTTTTGACGAACAGCTTGGCGTATTGCGCACTGCCCATTTCTCGGTAGACGAATTTCTCGCCAATCGTCTCGACATGTCAGAAGCCCACACACAAGCCGCGGAGTTATGTCTCAACTTGATGTGTGATCCGAACTTTTACAAACGGGTCGAGGGGAACTACCACCCTCTACTAAGTTATGTGACCGAAAATTGGGCCCATCATATTCGCTCATCCGGGAAAGGGTCGAGCAACTTAATGCTTTTGCAAAAGAAGTTTTTAAGACCTTCTCCAGCATACCGCGCATGGCTAAGAACGTACAGGATGCGCGGACCCTTTAGGCCCCACCCCACGGAAACGCAGCTTCCTCCTTTATGGGTAGCCTGTTACCATCGGTTATGGGACTTTTGCCAAGATCTGATGAGCAGCAATGTTGATTGGCATGTTCGGAACATTGATGGAATAATGCCGGTGCATCTGGCGGCAATGCATGGGAACGAGGCTTTTGTTAATCTCCTAATCGAGGATCAAGGTGTCGATTTGAACTCGAAAGATAAATACGGTGCTAGTGTCCTCTGGCATGCATCGAGTCGCGGACAAGAAAGAGTTGTAAAACTTTTGCTTGAAAAAGGAACTGTGGAGCTGAATTCAAAAGTATCTCGCAAGACTCGCTCATTATTTGAAACCGAAATTTTTCCGGGGGATGATTACGCTTTGACTAGGAGGGTTGGAACCGCAAACGCGGAATCAGCGCTATCGATCGCGGTGTATGGAGGTCATGAGGAAGTCGTCAAGATGCTGCTCCAGAAGAAAGGTGTGGACTTGAATTCCGAGAATGGTCACGGCCAAACACCACTATTGGTTGCGGCGTCGGAAGGGAAGCATGCGCTAGTTGAACTGTTACTTTCCGCCGAAGGCGTGGATTCGAATTGCAAAGATAAATACGGTAGGACACTACCTTGGTATGCGGCAAGAAGTGGAAACGAAAAAGTGATCAAGCTCTGGCTCTCGAAAGATGGGATTGATTGGAACGCCAAAGACAAGGACGGACAAACACCACTATTAGCGGCAGCGTCGGCACGGGGGAATACGGCGGTCAAGGTAGTCGAAATGTTACTCGCAAAGGATGGTATTGACCTCAACGCCAAAGACAAGGACGGCAAAACACCACTATTGGCAGCAGCGTCGGAAGGGAACCATAAGGTAATTGAGCTGCTACTTTCCACGGAAGGAGTGGATCCGAATTGTAAAGACAATTCGGGCAGGGCGCTACATTGGTATGCGGCAAGAAGCGGAAACATGGCGGTGGTCGAGAGCTGGCTCTCGAAGGGTGATATTGATTTGAACGTCAAAGACAAGGACGGCAGAACACCACTATTGGAGGCAGCGTCGGAAGGGAAACATGAGGTGGTTAAGCTGTTACTCGCAAAAGATGGGATTGATTTGAACGTCAAAGACAACAACGGCAATACACCACTATTGGCGGCAACGTACGCATCAGGAGAGAGCGATACGGCGGTCAAGGTAGTCGAGATGTTACTTGCAAAAGATGGGATTGATTTCAACGTCAAAGACAACGACGGAAAAACACCACTATTGGCGGCAGCGTCGGAAGGGAACCATGCCGTGGTTGAGCTGTTACTCGCCAAAGATGGGATTGATTTGAACGCCAAAGACAACGACGGCAAAACACCGTTATTGGCGGCAGCGTCAGCACGGAAAGATAAGGCGTTCAAGGTAGTCGAGATGTTACTCGCAAAAGTTGGTATTGATTTGAATGCTAAAGACAACGACGGCAAAACTCCGCTATTGGTGGCGGCGTCGGAAGGGAGCCGTGAGGTAGTTGAGCTGTTGCTATCCGCGGAAGGACTGGATCCGAATTGCAAAGACAATTCGGGCAGGACGCTACCTTGGTATGCGGCAAGAAGTGGAAACGAAACGGTGATCAAGCGCTGGCTCTCGAAAGATGGGATTGATTGGAACGCCAAAGACAAGGACGGCATAACACCAATATTGGCGGCAGCGTCGAAAAGGAACCATGCGGCGGTTGAGCTATTACTCGCAAAAGATGGAATCGATTTCAATGCCAAAGATAACAACGGCAAAACACCACTTTTGGCGGCAGCCGCGTTAGGATGGAGCGACACGGCGGTCAGGGTAGTCGAGATGTTACTCGCAAAAGATGGTATTGATTTGAACGCCAAAGACAACGACGGCAAAACACCACTATCGGCGGCAGCCGCGTTAGGATGGAGCAACACGGCGGTCAAGGTAGTCGAGATGTTACTCGCAAAAGATGGTATTGATTTGAACGCCAAAGACAACGACGGCAAAACACCACTGTTGGCGGCGGCCGCGTTAAGATGGAGCGACACGGCAGTCAAGGTAGTCGCGATGTTACTCGCAAAAGATGGTATTGATTTGAACGCCAAAGACAACGACGGCAAAACACCGCTATTGGCGGCAGCGTGGAAAGGGAATGATGCGGTGGTTGAGCTGTTACTTTCCGCTGAAGGCGTGGATTCGAATTGCGAAGATAATTCCGGCAGGACATTACCTTGGTATGCGGCAAAAAGCGGAAACGAAACGGTGATCAAGCGCTGGCTCTCGAAAGATGGGATTGATTTGAGTGCCAAAGACAAGGACGGCAAAACACCACTATTTGCGGCAGCGTCGGAAGGGAACCATGCCGTGGTTGAGCTGTTACTCGCCAAAGATGGGATTGATTTGAACGCCAAAGACAACGACGGCAAAACACCATTATTGGCGGCAGCGTCAGCACGGAAAGATAAGGCGTTCAAGGTGGTCGAGATGTTACTCGCAAAAGATGGTATTCATTTGAACGCCAAAGACAAGGACAACAAAACTCCGCTATTGGCGGCAGCGGCGGAAGGGAATCATATGGTGGTTGGGCTATTACTTTCCGCTCCAGGCGTGGATTCGAATTGCGAAGATAATTTCGGCAGGACACTACCTTGGTATGCGGCAGGTAGTGGAAACGAGAAATTGATCAGGCGCTGGCTCTCGAAAGATGGGATCGATTTGAATGCCAAGGACAAGGACGGCAAAACACCACTATTGGCAGCAGCATCAGCACAGGAAGATGCGGCGGTCAAGGTAGTCGAAATGCTACTCGCAAAAGATGGTATTGATTTCAACGCAAAAGACAAGGACGGCAAAACACCACTTTTGGCGGCAGCGTCGGAAGGGAACCATGCCGTTGTTGAGTTGCTACTCGCCAAAGATGGGATTGATTTGAACGCCAAAGACAACGACGGCAAAACACCATTATTGGCGGCGGCGTCAAGCGCGAGACATACGGCGGTCAAGGCAGTCGAAATGTTACTCGCCGAAGATGGTATTGATTTGAACGCCAAAGACAACGACGGAAAAACACCATTATTGGCGGCAGCGTCAAGTATGAGACATACGGCGGTCAAGGCAGTCGAAATGTTACTCGCAAAAGATGGTATTGATTTCAACGCCAAAGACAACTACGGCAAAACACCATTATTGGTGGCAGCGTCAGCTGAAAGGGAACATCCGGCGGTCATGGTAGTCAGGGAGTTACTCGCAAAAGATGGTATTGATTTCAACGCCAAAGACAACGATGGCAAAACACCACTTTTGGCGGCAGCGTCGAAAGGCCACTATGGCATTGTCAAACTGTTATTTGCGAAAAATGGTGTTGACTTGAATGCTAAGGACTGGCACGGCAAAACACCATTAATTATCGCGACGGAAAAGGGTCACCAACGGATAGTCAACATGCTACTTCGGGCGAAGGTCTTAGACGTGGAATGCGAAGACATTGGTGCCTCGGCCGGACACAACGAAAAGATCACACACTTGTTAGAGCAATAAGTGGTCTCGCAGCTGTAAATGTTAGATCAAAAAGCACTCAATCCTTTTATGTTATCGCTGACATGTTTGCTGCGTCGTCGGGAAGTTTCAACAACAAAGCTAGAAATGGCATGACGCAGCATACCTACGTTCAAGCAAGTGTTGTACAACGACTGTTAACGGATACGAATCACTACCGTCTTAATTCGAGTACGTTTGAGTTGGATAGTTGAGGAAATTGAGGGTTGTTATTGTTGAGTGCAAAATTCATTTATTAGCGGCTGGGAGGACATGTAGAGCGATTTTCATATAACGGATGCGGGGAAGTCGAAGGAGGGTGAGAGATGTCGGTGACAAGGCTTAACCTGAGTGCAGATGTTGAAATGCATACATCATGGGAGAAAAAAGAAAGAATAATTGTGGTACGAAGTCTTTGTGATGGGGTGGGTCATATGGGGTGTTTAGGGTTTGGTTTTATGGCGAGTGGAGACGAGTGAGATTTGGTGATTCTTGGTTATAAGAATGTTTTTTTCCGGATGTCCTTATATCATTCGTCGATTGGTCTTTGGCTCCGATAATGTTTACTTTTTTTTTTTTTTTTCTTAGTCTATGGCGGATGGTAGTTGTGAGGACTTTTTTTTCCCCCCCCCCTTGTATTCTTTCTGGTTTTTCTTCCGGTTTTCGTTGCGGACGCTTTCGGCATCCATGTCCTTTACCTGTTCCCGTTGCTCACAGCCTTCGCATATGTTGCTTGCATACCCCTGCTTAGCCGTTTTAATACGCTTCATTCCTTTGGTTTCTTTCTATTTCTTTTGATTGTCATCTCATTCATTCTCTGCCGTGGTTAAGCAGTGATGGGCGACATTGATGTGCATGATTGGAGAGTTGTTGCAGGTACTAGAATAATTGATTTTTTTTTTTTTTTTCTTTTTTCTACTTTCTTTACTATCCCTGAAGTAAATAGCAAAGAGTAAAGGTTTTTTTTTTTTGCTTGTAGTTTACGTGTATATATTTTTTCGAATTTCCTTGTTTCCTTTACTTTTGACCCATAGAGTCATGATCGTTTTTCTTCACCCTTTGATTTGCAGTTCTTCCTCGATAAAATCAATTTTTTTTCTTTTCTTTTTTTTTTTTGATCTCAAGCTGCAGATAAATCACGGGTATGTCAACGTTTGAAAGCAATTTAGGGTTTGAATTTGGATATAGGCTATAGAGCAGATGACTACGGATCATGACAACCTTGGGAGAGACGTTTTTCCGGTCGAAACCGAAAAAGTTTTGGTAATTGCGTCGGCGGCCTTTGGCAGCCCGCGAAAGAAAGGAGAAATGAATATTGCAATGGAATTGAGGACTTTACATATAGAGCTACTCTGTGCTTGCATTAACAGCACCGCGGCAAAAGTACGCGTACATTTTCAATCTACCTTTTAGCAGTCGCTTTCGGGCGTCGCGAAGAAGTCACGTGCCTATCTAAGTATAATCCCGCCCCAACAGAAGCGATCGCTTGGAGTCACAGTATTTGCGGAGAAAAATTGCATAGAAGAACTTGAGCACAGAGGTATCTGCCTGGTAACGCGTTTCTAACTTACCTGGATGCGCAATTCATGGTGTATTTTCTCTTCTGTAACGTCGCCGAGGAGCAGTTGGATCGCGAGTAGTGCATGTGATTGGTTCATGTATCGATTACTAATCAGAAATCTTTATAGAAACTGGGAACTTTGCTCGAGCATAGAGGAAAAATAAATGCGGTAGATAAATGATGCATAGTGAAAGGGGATAAAGCACTGGGGCCAAGAATTAACCCTTCTGCTCAAACTTATTCGGAGCACACATCGCATGATGTGGAAGGAAGGTTAGGGTTCGAGACATGGCTGGCTTGGCTGGGCACGTGGGCGCTAGTAATGCTTCTGGAAAAAGCATACTTGTTGTGCTGCGGCGTTGGCTGGAGCCATCGGAAAGATGGAAGGCTCACAACGACAAGCTGGTGGGCGAAGCTATGTTGGTCACCGAGTTGCCTGTGGGTCGTATACCGGGGGCCTCCTGTTGTTGATCTTTTCGGTTGCGGAGGCGCGCGGATTTTAATCGCGGGGAGGATATTCACATGAGATCACTCGGCGGCGTTGAACGGCTCGTGCAAGGAGGGATTGGTTCATTGCACGCGGTATAACCAGAGCGGGAGAACCTTGTGGGGAATTTGAAGGAAAATGGGAGACTTCTGCGTGGCTGAGTATGTATTTGTATTTTGCACCAGGGGAAGTAGCGGTTGGGTGATGCAGAAGTAGGGGATGTGAGTGAGATGCAGGAGAGGGTAAAAGAAATTCGCTGCCTTTACGGTTGGTTTAATAGCTTCTCCCTGCAAAGCGATGGTACACGCCGCCGAACAAACGATACGCTAGACAATTTGGAATGCCCCATTTTAACGCCGGTAACTCTTACCACCTTTATAATTACCTCACCAACTCCCTCCGGGTCAATCATGCTTACCTATATGTCCATTCCCGAGTAGGTGACCTCGACAATGCATTCCGAAACCCGAAAATACAATATCCCTGCCGGAGTCTCTGCAGAGGCTCTACTATACGACCCAAAGCTGCGGGAGTCTTCGGCTGTCTTCGTCGAGTATAACCCAAACCCTAACCCTAATAATTCCGGCTATCCCCCGCCGCAGACTCCACTGCGAGTGCCTCCAGCATAAAGTCTCCCGTGGCGAAAGGTTTGCGATATCACTCATCCCCAATAGTTTACTGCATTTTCTCTCAACCGCGCAAGATTTCCTCCCCTGATCTGTTCTATTTTTTTATTTTTTGCCAATATGTGTTCTAATCTCTCTCTTTCGCCCTTGCATACGGAGGTCCTTGATTTAGCACACATTTGCATTTCAACCATGTCGTAAATGTCTCTCTGTTAGTACATGTTTTATTTACAACATCCTCTCTTCGGCTTCTCACCGTCTTAGTACGTACTTTGTTTTTCACTATTCTCTGTTCGGCTTCCTATGCAAGTTCTCTCGATTTAGTGTGCGTGTCATTTTCATCCTCCTCTCTTCAGCTTGCCGTGTAAGTTCTCCATCTGTTCATGCTATGTTGCCACTTTTTCTTTTTTTGGAATTTATACCTCAACCCCTGCTTGCAAGACGAGCTCGCGTGCTTAAAAAAAAGCTTATTATTATCATTATCATCATCATCGTCATCATCGTTATTTTGCTTGTTTGAATCATTCCAGAATAATGTGTGCTACGATTCCAACCAGTTCGAGTCCCAATGTCGACTATGAACCGAAGCGACTTTTGGCAGCCTGGAATTGAAGTCGCAAAAGATTTACTTGATCTTGCGGTTCAGCTCGCCTTGGCGTCCTTCGTGCGGGTATAGCCGGTGTAGCTATTGAAGAGAACAAAGGAAATAACAGGAGATGGTCAAGATAAATAAACAAATAGACAAATGAATAAAGCAAGAACAAAAACGAAAGTTTGAGAACGGACCAAGGAGAAAAGATGGTATTGCCAAAGTAGTACGTCATATGCATTGCTTTTTCAAAATGTGGACCTTTGAAAAGAGTGGGCTCAACAGTCAAGATTATGGTCAATTTTCTAACGTCAAAATATGTAGGGATTTCCAACAACTGTGGTCTAACTAGATGAAGTTCGGTATTTTTTGTAGGACGGGTAAATATCGAAATGTACAATACAAAGCGTTTTGAACTAGGTACGATCCGATCAAACGCTTCGGCGAGACTGTACCACGTTAGTGTGTGATCCGATGAACCTGAAATAGGTGACTTGGCTACGGGCGATGCCGTAAGCCAAGAAATTTATGGTAGAAGTTCATTTTCATTCCTTACTTTACCGGATTGAAAAATGAAATATTTTAGTCAATCGTTACGTAGGATCTCATGCCGAGTGATGGCCATGAACAGGGGTAAAAAAAAAATGGAATCTACCGGGGACGGCAATAGAGCAAATGATGTATTACCTGCACAATTTGCGGGTAGAAGCGCATCCGAAAGTTTCAATATACATATGTGCTTGTACATGTACATGTGCACCTTCTTAGAAATGATGCTTGTTTGAATTTTTTTTTTTTTGTTTTGTTTTGTTGAAAAAAAAAAAAAAAAAAAAATTA
>JABYPW010002272.1:0-11802 GCA_016880775.1 Phymatotrichopsis omnivora | reverse complement strand
GAAACTGGAAGGGAGGGAAGGGAGGGAAGGGAGGGAAGGGAAGGAGAGAAGTGGTATGTAAAGATAATACAGGTATTGGTTTTTTAAATGTCTTTATTCTTTTTATTTTTTTTATTTTTTATTATTTTTTATTTATTTTTTATTCATTTATTTTTTTATTTATATATTTTGTAGGGATGATGTAGTGACATGGTGGATGCTGTATATCAGATAGTTATTACTAGCAACGGCTTTTGACAGGGTAGAGTTAATGCTAAAGTGCAAAATGGAAAGGTCGAGGAATGGTACTACACCCCAAAGCTGTAAATGCAGGTCCTCAACCATTGTGAACTTATTGATTTCGATGTGGGCCCTACTCCTATGGACGTTGACATATACCTTCCAGTCAAGTGGTTTCATGACCATAAGCCCTGTGTCGACTATGACAAGGTAGAATTAGTCTCTGTCCCCTTAGTGAAGTGTCAGAAACACCTTGTAGCACCCAAGGTGGAAATGGTCTCCACCTTCTCACTCCTCAGTGACGATGACTTCTACACCAACACCCAAGCAGTTGGTGGAGGATTGGTTGGGTGGGTGGATACCCCAATCAATGAAGCAGTCGTTCGCCACTGGTGCGCAGCCATGATGAGAGTACCTGTTAGAGATTTCTCTGATATATTTCTATGGGCCTTGTCTGTCTCTTCCTCTACCACCTCCAAAGGATCCAGGTAGGAGCAAATCATTCCCACGGTTTTCTCTGAACAAAAAAAAACTTGCCTCTGCACTCCCTCCTCATCGTGAATGGGACTGTAAGATTGACTTAAAGGAAGGTACAGCACCTCCCTGGGGCCCTCTGTATAAGCTATTGGAGACTGAGCTCTAGGCCCTGTGGGAGTACATTGCCAGGATGAAGGAAGAAGGGAAGATCCGCCCTTCCAAGTCCCCTGCAGGAGCACCTATCCTATTCATCAAAAAGGCTGATGGATCCCTTCAGCTTTGTGTGGACTACTATAGCCTTAATAAGGTGATGTTCCAGAATAGGTATCCCCTGAATTGCAGGACCATATTGGCGCTTCCTGTTGGTTCTCTAACCTCGATCTAAAAAACAGGTATAATCTTATCTGGATAGCCAAAGGTGATGAATGGAAAACAGCATTCAGAACTAGGTACAGCCAATTTGAATATCTAGTAATACCCTTTGGCCTATCGAATGCACCCTCTATCTTTCAGGAAATGATGAACACCATTTTCTAGGATCTCCTAGATCTTAGTGTCATTATTTATCAAGACGATATACTTATCTATGCAGAAACTAAGGAAGAGCATGATCATCTGGTCTAAGAAGTTCTCTACCATCTAGATGGAAACAAACTGGCCCTGAAGCCCTCCAAGTATGTTTAGGCAGTTCATGAAGTTGAATTCCTAGGCTTCGTGATCTTAGATAAGGGAGTCTCAATGGCAGAAGATCAAGTCAAGATAGTTCAGGAGTGGCCTATTCTATCTACAGTCCATGATGTTTGCTCGTTTCTGGGATTCGCCAACTTCTACCAGATCTTCATCAAAGGATTTTCCAAGTTAGTAATGCCTCTGACGAACCTCACTAAGAATGACCAGCCATGGATGTAGGGAATCAAGGAATAGCTTGCCTTTAACACGCTTAAAGCATTGTTCACTACCACTCCTGTACTGGTTTACTATGACCATGCTCTCCCCCTAGTTGCCGAAACGGATGCTAGTGACTTCGCTATTGGTCATGTCCTATCACACCAGTTCCCTGATGGATCCCTCCAACCTATAGCATTCCATAGTCAGAAGATGCATCCCCCAGAATGCAACTATAAGATATATGATAATGAGATGCTGGCTATAGTTGATTGTCTCTACTACCCATGGAGGCATTGGTGTTCAGGGTCAGCCCATGTCATAACAGTGATCACAGACCACAAGAACCTTGAGTACTTCTCAACAACTAAGGTTCTCTCCCAGCGGCAGGTAAGGTGGATGGAGAAAATGGGTAACTTTGACTTTCATATTGTTCACCGACCAGGAACCCACAACACAAAGGTGGATGTTCTCTCATGCCATGAGGACTATGCTCCTAGAGAGGGGGCATATGAGTAAGGGCTCCTCTTCCTCAAAAAGGGTTAGTATATTGCGGCTATTGAAAGATCACTGACGGCCTTAAACCCTACCTTTGTCGAGGAAATAAAGAAAGCATCTGCTCAGGATCAGAAGTATCAGGACTACCTTCAGACTCCTACTGGTCACTACTCAGTATCTCAGGGGTTGCTGAAGTACAACAGTCTCTGGTATATCCCACTCTCACTTCGCAAACAGGTTCTTGAGTCCAGACACAACCACCCTACGGCTGGCCATCTCGGCCTTGATAAGACATATGAACTTGTCGATAGGGACTTTTACTGGCTAACTATCAGGAAGGACATTGCCAAGTATGTATCCTCCTGTGACCAGTACTAGAGGAACAAAGCAAGGAGACACAAGGCCTACAGTAAACTCCTTCCTCTTAAAGTACCCTACCGCCCATGGGAGTCAATATCAATGGACTTCATCACGGACCTTCCTCCTTCTGACAGCTTTACCCATATATAGGTCATTGTGGATCAATTCAGTAAAATAGCGCACTTCATGCCCCTCGCCCCGAATACCAACTCTCAGGTATTAGCCAACACCTTTGTCCATAAAATTTGGAGATTTAATAGGCTACCGACTAATATAGTCTTGGATAGAGACCCCAAGTTCAACTCCTTCTGGAAGGAAGTGATGGACAAACTTGGGGTCAAGCTCTCTAAGTCTATGGTAGCTCATCCCCAGACAGATGGCTAGACAGAATGGCTTAACCAGATCTTAGAAGCATACCTACAGGCGTATGTCAACTTTAATCAAATGGACTGGGTTTTCTTTTTGCCTCTAGCAGAGTTTGTATATAACAATGCTCAGTCCTCGTTGACAGGTGTCTCTCTGTTCTTCACCAATTTTGGTTTTCACCCATCCCTGGATGCAACACAGCAGGTCACATTTTTTAAGGGTACTGAGGAACTCCAACACTCCTAGACCGACCTCCAGCAAAGGCTCCTAGATGCCTAGGTCAAGTCAGTCGCTTAGTTTGACAAGCATCACCAGGATTTCCCCTCAGCCAACCCAGGTAACCTTGTCCTCCTCAAATGGGGAAACTTCCCATCCCTACGACCTCCCCATAAGTTAGAAACTAAGTTCACTGGACCTTTCCGAATAGTTCAGAAGGTAGGGGAAAGGGCTTATAAGCTCAAACTCCCCTTCTCCTGGAGAATGTACCCAGTATTTCACGTCTCCCAGCTTGAACCCTATCGGGAATCTCTTAACTTTCCTAGGACCCCTGCCCTGAATCCCGAGATTGAGAATGGGGAACAATACTACTTTGTTAGGGAAGTCTCTAAGGTTAAGTACGATTGAAGGTCTAAAAGGCTTCAGTACTTTGTCCTATAGGAAGGATACTCTAATAATGAGGGCTCTTGGGAACCCAAGGAAAACCTCTTGATAAATGGCGAACCTATTGAAGAACTGGTCAACTATCGGAAACATCATTCTAATGCTGAAGAAAAGGCCATAGAAGAAGAAGACACTCCACCGCGCAAGCGAAGGAGAAGGAATTGAGAAAGTAACCCTTCCTTCTATTTTGAGGTTGATGATGACTACTTCAGGAGATGGATACAACACTATGTCGGGACTCTCAACCCCAAGCAGGTCTTCATCTCATAACCTGTAGATGGTCATCCTCTCACCCGATCCTAGGGACATTCCCACTTGTCTCTAGTGATGAATCACTGCTAACCTATTGACCATTGCACATAGGGACCATGCGCCTTAGAAGGGGTATAGTGTTACAGATAACCTGTACCAAGTGGTCTACCTAGGTACCAGAACATGTGCAAGTTAATCGCTAGGTATGTCAGAACCCGTGATCATCTCTTGAGCTATGGAACCATGTGACGAGTGTTGTCACCATAGAGCTTTAACTAAGCGATATGAGGCATTGACAACATGACGTACACAGGATCAGACATATGCGATTAATGACAGGACTTGTCACCCTGATCTCATCGTGATATACTGATCGGTTGCATCGTTAGGGGATAGGACTTGAGGAGTCTTCTCCAAAAAGTCCTGAACAATCAAGCCAAAAATCTTTCTTCGATTCTCCAATCACAAAACTGATCTCCTTCTAGGGAATCATGAAAGAGCAAGGGAATCAGGATGGAATATTTCTTTAGGTTTCATTTCATTTGTAAAAGTTCTCTGTTGTTACTCAGTCGGAATTGGGTATTTAAGAGGGAGTGGACAAGCGATATATTTTGGTTCTTCTTCTTCTCTCTCTAGCTGTCTTAAGAAATCTTGTACTATCTTTAAGCCTTAAGAATATATTTTGCTATCTTCTTATGAAAACTATTGTTCTCTCTTGACTCGACAATAAAGGTAGAAAACACAAGCAGTTCTAGCCTGCCGGTTGAGATATCTGAGTTCACTTAGTAATACCCTCTGGTGAAGCTTATTGTGCTGATACCTGCATCCACATCCTCAACGAGTCTCCCGTCACAATTCCCCTTCTTATATAGCTGAGAAGTACATTCTGGTCTTTATGAGACCATTGATATAACTCATTCCTTGAATCCATCATAAAGATAACTAAGACAATAAAAGAGAGTCAAATCACTATGTAATAGGTATTGTTTTCTCTGTACAAGGCCAGTAACACCCAGGAGGTAGTAATAGAGCCGATAAGCCTTGGTAAGACAATAAATATAATAAGTAGCCCATATCTTACTTCATTAAGTATGAGGATTAGTGATGCTGATGATGAGCTTTGTTGATGATAAAAAGGACATCATAGAGGTAGCCTAAGTTAGGCCCATAGAAATTGAGATGAAGATACCCCTGAGTAAGGCTTTATTAAGCCCATAGTATTAGAGAAGAATATACTACTAAGGAAGGCTTCATTAAGCCTACAGTATCAGAGATGAAGCTACTTCTAAGATAGGATACATCAAGCCCACAGTATTGAAGATATAGATACTGCTAAGGTAGGCTTTGTCAAGCTTACAGTATTGAAGATGGAGATATTGCTAGGGTAGGCTTTATAAAGCCTACAGTATCTAAGATAGAGATCCCCTTGAGGTATGCTTCCTGAAGCCTGCTCTTATCCTCTTCCTACTAGAATACACCAGTATATATATCTGGTTAGATAAGGAATAACATTGTTTGAACCTTATAGAAGCAATCTTATATAAGTGTCTCCTTTAGGTTCTTTCTAAGGTAGCACAATTATGCCAAACACTAACCATAGACTTGGTAAAGATTACCTGGGATCATCATAGGTTTAACCTCTTATTTGATCTTCAATAAGACTTGTATATTGCCTATATAGCTGATCATGCTATAACTATTAGGTTGACTTTAAACAAGTTCATCAAAGCCTCTATTATACTACATTATACTATATAAACTCATGTAAGCCTTATACAACTATCGGGTATGGCCCTTTCATAGTTTAGGTAACGCCACTATAAAATCAGTGTTTGTAATATACTAATCTAAAATACTTATAAAAATTTTAAAAAAAAAAACTACCTAAGCCTAGTTCAAGTCATTACTTTATATAAGGAAGGTAACTTTATTATAAAAATTAGTGAAAAAATCACTATACTAAAATCTATAGTCTATAATATAATAAAGTATAACTAAGAATAATATAATGTAGAAAGCTCTACTATAAACACAACTAGTCTACTTTAGTAAGGTTATCTACTACAATTTTCCCCTATATAATATATTACCTAGTATACTTAGATAAGGAAAATATATATATTAGAGTTATACTAGGCTTTCTTTATCATAGTTTACTTATTTATGTCTATAAATATAGCATAAAAAATTCTTATAGTATATAGTTTATAATAATATTAAGCTATCAAAACTATACCTTACTAAAAAGTATACACTTTATAGCTTTTATAGTACCAAGAGTAAAGATATTATAAGGCTGAAAACTAGGACTAGATTTTTTAGATAGATAAATATAGTATTAGGATAAGTTATAAGGTAGAAGTATACTAGGTCTGGTGATATAGTAATCAGTACTATTATAATATATACCTATAGGTAACCTTTAATAGTTAGAGGATATCTATTTCTATTTAGGTAGGGATTATTAAAGTGAGGTAGGAGTATTAGTTTTTATTAGATAAAGATAGGTTAGTTAGTGAGTAATATATTAAAATAGTTTTATATCTACTTGCAATACTACTCTCAAAAAGAAAAGGAAATTTAGTTATATAAGATAGTACACTATACTATACTATAGTGTATATGTTACAGTTCCAAGGTACCACGGACTTGCGCGATGATAGACTAGTACCCAGAATGCACCCAGTAAGTGTTATATCCATCACAGCTACTAGGCCCTGCCTGACTCGTGTGGCTCTGCCTTATTGGTCTTACATAAGTACGGCTCTGGTGCAGTGGCGCAGTCTGACAAACTAGCCACAATACCCATCCCGAACATGTGATCGGAATACCGGCACGTCGCGCAAGGACTTAGTCACCCTTGTGGAACGGGTGGCCTGACCGATCGAGCCAGTTATCGCGAGAGGACATGACACGTCAGAGGTCATGGCGATCCGTTGCTCATACATTGCTAATCTTTGCCTGTCTGAGATCCGGACTCTTCTAGGCTATGCAAGAATTGGATTAGTGATCGATACGTTAGTCATGGATGTTCTGCGGGGTTCTATTTCCTTCTATTTCCTTAGTCATCTATGAGTCATTTCTTAGGTTGGAATTGGGTATTTAAAGAAGGCTGTTGGACGCTCTCTTTGTGCTGCGCTACCGACACTAGGTCGGCTGTCTTTTTACCTCGCGCCATAGCTTTCCATAGCTGCAAGCGGAGGTTCTTTTAGACGACCCCTAGCGGGGTCGTAAAGATAAAATAAAAATGAATTTCCCCCCCCCCCTAGACGCTCTCTTTGTCTTTCCTTCCTTTCCTCTTTAGTTCCGGGACTAGCTTCGAGTCTTAAGAATATATTTCGCCTTATCTTTGCGACTTATTATCTTCGTTCCCAATCTCTCTGTAGACGTGAGGAAACACTTGTTTAGTTGAGAAGAATAAGTTGAGATATCTGAGTTCACTCAGTAATACTTATAGCTTCGTGCCTACCTGTGTTTACCGTACCTATCTACCTCCTGAGATACGCACCGTTAACACTATATTCTTAAGTCATGGCTAGTCAAGACCAACCCATGACTGATCCCGAGACCGCTCTTGCTCTCTACGACGGCAAGACCCTCGATTATCCACGAAGACCTGGATCAACACATACCAGGGCTTCTTCCTCTCTCCACCAGTCTATCACACTATCCTCAGAAGAGATAGTCTTTGTGGAGCAACACCAAAGTAAGGTTAAGGCTTACTTTGTCGAACTTGATGCCGCCTTTCTACAGGCGAAGGAATTCATTAGAGAAGCTGCTTATGCGGAAATCAAGCAGCAGCTCTTCAATGATTTCTTGAAACAAAAAGAGGAGATCCAAGGAATCCTCTACTCAACCATCCGTGCCTATCAAGATATGGGCAAGAGGCTACCGCCAGTCCTCATCACCTTTCCCTGAACAACCACTGACATCCTTCTCTCCTGCATAAATCAGCTAAAGGAGCAGAAGGACTTGAACAAGTTTCAGGAGGCAAAAATCAGGGAAGAACTCCAAGCCCTGATGGGAAGGGAGTTCAGCAACCTTCAGTACGAAAATGAGAAACTGAAGAAGGAGTTGCAGACCGCCAAAGCACAACCCGTGGTGGTCCAAGATGATGAGGCAGATAGGGAATACATTCCCTATCTGGAACGGGAAAACCGGGAACTGGAGGACAGAATAGCCCAGATGGAAAGAGCGAGCCTGACTCAGGCAAGTAGGATCCAGGTATTTGAGACTGACTTGGCCCAGGCTAAGGCTGATGCCCAAGTGGGAGACGACTGGGTCAAGGAAAAGCAAGAAATTCTGGCCCAACTCAAAGAGGCCCAGGATGATGCTGCCTTGTCCAAGGCCCGCTTGGATAAGAGAAGGGCTCCCTTTGATTCAGAGCTGTCTCCGTCGGAGTCGGAAGGACCGGCCGAAAGACCAAGGCTCAGAAGGAGATCAAAGGCAGTTTCTAACCTACTTGGCCTCTTCAATGGTCAAGGGTCGGGAGCTCCCCTGAGAAATCCAACTCTGCCCCCGCCACTTCTACCACGACTGTCACCGCCGCCCGTACCTCCGCAGACGTTCACCCTGGAGGACGTGCAAAGAATGATAGATGCGGCAGTGGCAAGAGCAGCTACAGAGGCCCCGCAAGCACAGCCAAACGTCAACTTCAAGGGACCAAAACCAGCAACACCAGACAAGTTTGGGGGCAAGGCAGAGGACATTGTCAAGCTGCAGCTGCAATGCGACACCTACTTTGCACTGCAGGCCTATCTCTTCCCCTCAGACCTGGTGAAGATTCAGTTTGCGTCAACCCTGTTCACGGGGAACGCTCTGAGTTGGTGGAGGGTTCACCACGCAAGGTGGACAACACCCTTGGCTCGATGGGCGGACTTTCTTGAAGCCCTCAGAGCAAACTTTGGTGCCTACACCTTAAGGCCCAAATATACCTCCCTTCTGGTGAAAGCCAGACAAACCGGACCCATCCTGGACTACATCATCTATATGAGAACTCTCAATGATGTGGTTGGTTACCCAGACAACATCCTAAAGGACTGGGTAAACCAAGGACTCCACGAGAAACTGCGCATGGCTATCGCCATGAACTTCTCCGAGGGATATCAGATGGTCGGAGATTGGTTCGACCGCGTCCTGACGGTAGGACAGCAGATCGAGGAGGCTGCCAGGTTGGCAGGCAAGGACCCGTGGAAGGTCACCGAAACGAAGGACAAGAAAAAGGATCAGAAACCACCTTCGCACCCCAGCAATCAGCTCCTTAAGGAGAAGCAGGAAGCTAAAGGCAAATCAAACAGCGCCAAGCTTCCCAAGCTGACGGGGTCGGAACTCAAGTGGGCCCAAGACAACAAGGCCTGCACGAGATGTGGCAGAACCAACCACTCTTCGAAGACTTGTTTCGCAAAATACAAGTCTTCTGAAATGCCTCAACCCAAAGCAAGACACTCTCGTAAGAGAGGAAGGGAAGAGGATGATAAAGAGAAGAGTGAGTCCTCCAAGAAGACCAAAACGGAACAAGCCGCCAGGGTCATCGAACTCCCAGATACCTGGCAGGAAGGTGAGGATATCCCGATGGTTTGAAGAGCTGACAAATCGACGTCTTGTTTTTCCTTTGTTCTGAAACCATCAAGAAAAGTTGGAGGAGCACTGAATTACCCCTTTCTCTCATTCTTTTAGAACCGGTGTTCAAGTGGGATTTTCTTAGCCCCTTGTTCTTGGTGGGTAGGCCGCCGGTATTGAGGCTTGTACTTTTGGTTATGATTTATGAGACCCATGATCATGACTTATGTCCCTTATGAAGCACACGACTCTCCTTTTCATCCTGCACGAGTTTCTTTTAGAGTTTCTTTATAGATCTCCTTGTTTGTCTGAGGATGGCCTTAAGGCCGAAACATGCGGGTCATGTAACAAACTGCCTTTCTTTTCATACCCTACTGTTGTCCCATCAAGCACTCAAATCGCCTCTGATACCCACTCCTCATCTCACAAACTTTTCGTACAGCAGTGTCCGGCCACGACATTCCCAGGAGAGATCAGGGAACGTATCTGCTGAAGTCATGTCCTACTCAATTTCTGCTCGTGTGAAGGAAGAGGGCCCTGTTCAGGGCAAGTGTGTGAAGGTTCCCGTCACCTTACGGTGGCGGACTAATGAAGTGGAAGGTGTTAGGACCCATTGCCTCTCTGCCACGGCAAAACTCGATAATGGAGCCACAGGAGCACTGATATCGGACAGGCTCCCGGTCCCGAAGAAGAAAAGGTCAGTTCCGGTCAATGTGTACGCTTACGACGGCACCTGCAAGCAGGAATGGTATTACACCCCTAAGCTCCAAATGCAGGTTCTCAATCACAAAGAGAACATTGACTTTGACGTCGGGCCCACTCCAGAGGATGTCGACATCTACCTTCCTGTCAAGTGGTTCCAAGACCATGAACCGCTTGTTGATTATGACGAGGTAGAGCTGGTAGGGTTTCCTAGCGACAAATGCAAGAAGCATCTAGTGGCACCACAGGTTCGGTTGGTGAATGCCCTAGAGCTATTGCAAGATGAAGATTTATATGCCAATGACGCTGCTAGAGGCTCTGGTCTCTTGGGGTGGGTGGATACCCCAATCAGCATGGCAGAAACGCGGAGGTGGTGCTCCGCTATGACAAGGCTTCCTGTGCATGAGTTCGCGGAAGTCTTCATCCGATCCTCCTCCTCCGACCCTTCTCCGGCAAAACCCGAGAAGTGGGAACAACTCTATCCTGCAGTCTTCTCTGAAAGGTTGGCGTCGCAACTACCCCCGCACTGACCTTGGGACTGTCGACTGGATATGAAAGAAGGGACGTCTCCGCCTTGGGGCCCCATTTACAAGCTGTCAGAAACTGAGCTTCAAGTGCTCAGGGAGTATCTGGATCGAATGTTAAAAGAAGGAAAGATCCAACCCTCCAAGTCTCCAGCTGGGGCACCCATCCTGTTTGTCAAGAAGGCAGATGGTTCCCTGCGCCTTTGTGTGGATTATCGCGGCCTAAATAAAGTCCTCATTCAAAATCGCTACCCTCTTCCCCTTATGGGGGAACTTCGAGATCGCATCGGCAAAGCCAAGTGGTTCACTAAACTGGACCTGAAAAATGGCTATAACCTCATCCAAATTGCGAAAGGCCATGAATGGAAAACAGCATTCCGAACTCGGTATGGGCAATTCGAATACCTGGTAATGCCCTTTGGACTCTGCAATGCTCCCGCAGTGTTCCAAGAAATGATGAACACAATTTTCTGAGACCTACTGGATTTGGGGGTCATCATATACCAAGATGACATCCTCATCTACGCTGAGACGATTGAAGAACATGATCGGCTAGTTCGTGAAGTTCTAAAGCGTTTGGACCAGCACCAGTTAGCACTGAAGCCAACGAAGTGCGTCTGGGCTATCCACAGTGTTGAGTTCCTAGGGTTCATCATTTCTGCTGACGGAATCTCCATGGCTGAAGACAAAGTAGCCACGATAAAGGACTGGCCTGCTCTAAAAACGGTCACTGATGTTCGTTCGTTCCTGGGATTTGCCAACTTTTACCGCATCTTCATCCTCAACTTCTCGAAGAAGGCGGCACCCCTGACGGACCTCACCAAGGACAAAACTCCATGGACCTGGGGGCCTAAGCAACAGCAGGCCTTCAACTTCCTCAAGGACTCCTTTACCTCAGCACCAATCCTCACCCACTACGATTCCTCCTTACCTCTTGTGGCGGAAACTGATGCGAGCGACTTTGCCATTGGTGGAGTTCTCTTGCACCAAACAGACGCCTTACATCCCATAGCCTTTCACTCCCGCAAGATGCTTTCCGCGGAGATGAACTATGAGATCTACGACAAGGAGATGTTAGCGATAGTGGATTGTCTTTATTATCAATGGAGACATTGGTGTGAAGGAGCCAAACACCCAGTCCTGGTCCTTACTGACCATAAGAATTTGGAGTACTTCGCGACCACCAGAGTTTTATCTCGGCGCCAAACTAGGTGGATGGAGAAGCTCGGGAGCATCGACTACAAGATCGTGTATCGCCCCAGGACTAAAAACACCAAGGCAGATGCTCTGTCTAGGCGTG
>JABYPW010002271.1:0-11808 GCA_016880775.1 Phymatotrichopsis omnivora | reverse complement strand
GGGGTCCGGCGACCACTTATCTCCCGCCAATTGCAATTCACTTTTGCAGAACTATCCGAAACCTTACCGTTAAGCTTCAACGATGCCAATCCAATCGCGCTTGCTGGCTCCGATTACCCTCATGCACGATCTCTCGATTACGATTACGACACCTTTTTCTGTCACTCGTTCCCACTAGTGAACTTCCGAATTCCAGTTCGCTAACATCATACATATGGAAGTGCTGCTGGCTTAAGAAGCCTCCGTAATTAGTGGACAGGCAACTAACACTTGAAACCCTCCGCGCCCCACGGCTTTTGATGTCGATCGGGAATATTTACCGGTTATAGACAAAACCCCACCCGCACGATACCTAATCGAATAACGTCTCAACTCGAATTGATAAACCCCGCCATAACGGCCAGTTCGTACCAAAAATGACCGTCCATTAGGCTAACCCGCCAACTAGAATACAACCTTACCACGATAAGTGTGACTGCAACACCGTTCAGCGCTCCGCCCGCGACGAATCCGATCATGCCTCTCGCTTGCTCAAGATAACCGGTAAATGTCGAAGAACGACAAGCGACTGCGCACGCCATAGCACCCCTGTAGGACATGATCATGCTTAGTGCCTATGGCCAAGGAGTTCGAACTAACAGTAATACGGCGAGAAGAAATACAACGAACTGAAATAGGGCCAGCGGAAACACTTTCTCTGGAATACGGCCTGATGACGTACTGCGAATGAAAATCCGGTGATCGGAAATATAACCAGCATGCTCGGAACGAAAGCAGAAACAATGCCCAACGCTGCCGCTGCTGGCGGACAAAAGAGGGTTTTATTGCCCTCTTGGGTATTACCGTGGTAGCCGGAAGAGCTTCGGTCAGAGGATAACATGAAGCAGCATCACCTATTGATTCATGGTAACTGTTGCTAGGTGAGGCTGAATGCTCCAGCTCACCAGCCATCGCACACTGGTATTGGATGTCATAGAATTTGGAGAATACGGTTGCAGTGGTGGGGTTGTGTTGGGGATTTCGTCGGTGTCGTCCTACGCCAGTTTTCTTTTTTTCGTTTGGTTCGTTTGTTCCGCCTGCTTGTTGGAGTGGGCGTGCGCGTGTTTTTTTTGTTCGCTTCCTATTTTTTTTTTTTTTTTTTTTGGCAGCATATGCATTTTGCTTCAAAACTTGTGTATTCGGACTATAAAGAATTACGGATATGCGAAGGAATTTGCCCTCGTTCCGTTCTTGTTTTTGTATTTATTGTTTTCGGGTCCTGTGGCCTGTCATTTCCTTTGTGTTCGTCTCCTATTTCGTCTTTGGCGCTATGTATGGCGCCTCCAAAGCCCATGTGGTTTTATATTTTTTTTCCCTTCTGTTCTTTAGTCTGTTGTATTTTTACGCTAGAATATAAAAGGTTCACTTTGGCACTTTTCACTTCATCATGCCCTGCTACGCTGCCTTGCATCCGATATTATTTCCGTGCACCTTCCCACGCACTTTCTTACCGACTCTTAACTTTTGACATTAGTTTGTCCCACTCCGCCATGGCTAGTGGGTTATATGCCTATGCTCAGGTTTCCCTTAATGGAGAGCCTTTTGCCGTAAAATTATCTAGTGATTAAGGTTGAGTTTTGCTTAAAGCAATAGAGGCAGGAAGCGTGGTACAATAGGTCTTGCATCCGCAGCGTAATACCTCATGAACGAACGGAGTTCCATTGCGTAGATTTCAGGGGGGGGGGGGGGGGGGGGGGGGGCGGTAGCATACCAAAGACTTTCGCGCTATTTTTTTGGTATCTAAAAATTAGCAGAAGGATGAAATATACAGTTCCTACAGATACTCGCGCCCGAGAGCGAGTTGGGGTTGCAAGTGTGTAATGTGCACGTATACATGTTTACTCTGTTGAGCTATGAAATTAAGCGACTTGATTTTCTGAAACGTACGCTTACTCCACGTCGATTGGTCTTTCGGCACGAAACAAGATCTTTGGAAAAGACCACGCACATTGGAGACAACGATGAATTAGATTCTACCTTTTGCTTTCGATTCATACTTTAATTACGAGATCGAAATAACCCATTTACCCCAGTAACCATATACGATCTGCCCACTTCTCCGCTGTTTTACTACGACGAGCGAGAGCTATTTTTAATTGAACGACATGATTCATTTCAATTTTGTTTTGGTCTGTTTTTCATACCCGCACTCTTCGACCAATGATCCTACGAGAATTCATTCTCCGGAACCATCGTATTTCATTTCGCCATGCGCGATCGAAATCGGTCGTGCAAAAAAGTAACCGCCTTATTCAACACTACGTATATTGTGCAAAGCGAGTTTCATGGTTTCAATGCTTACGGTTGCATCTACATGTATGACCAAACGACAGGAAAAAAAGGTGCGTATTACCACCACCTCAAGAAGCTTGCAATTGGTGTTTAATGTTTTCGTTTCATTCACGTCCCTCATGCATATAGACTCCTGCTTGGAGGGAAAAAGTTCATCACCCGTCTCCTCAGGAAGCTTTTCGGCAAGCCTGTACAATGTTAGCGCTAAGAAAACGTTCGCACACATGTACCTGAATTTGGGCAGGGGTTTTTCGAGGCAGGTTTTTACACGAGCCGAAGAGTTGTCTTACATACATGTAACTAAAAAAAAAAAAAAAAAAAACTTCTGCACCTCGGGAGCCGCCGTTACCCCGCACCATTGCCCCCCCCGCGAGTTGCAACTAGGAAGCCTTCCGCGAGTTGCAACTAGGAAGCCTTCCGCGAGTTTCAAGGATACGTTGCAGCTCCAGCTGAACAACCTCCGTGGGATCGGTGTGATTGGGCAATTGGCACCAAAAACAAAAGAAAATAAAAAAAAGAAAAAAAACGAATAACGAGATGGATTACGCACTCCGAAACTGGTGGGCTTCCTGAGGAGACGATAATTTCTTTTCCTAATCCCTGGCTGCATGCATATGCTCAGGAAGCCACATCAGTTGACACGCCTGACTCCAGACTCGCGCAATAAAAAGGGCACCCTCCCTTCATTCAGTAGTTTTTGAGTATCTTGAGCTGCTGCAAAAACACCTGAACGCTGTATACTGTTTTTTTTGCTGCTTTTATGCTGTTTCGTGTTTATGTCTACACTCATGTTAAGTCACCTTCGGCTTAGGCTCGCTTTTTCAGCCTTGCTCCACTTCGCTGGCAGGCATGCAGGGTGCTGCCAGTGCCTTTCGGTTTTCGTTTATTTATTTATTTTTATTTTTCAACCTAGCGAGAGCCTTCAAACGAAATGCAGTAGCCGGTTAGTTCGCTAAGATTTTTATTTTTTCCGCACAGGGATCCGATGACCACCTTTCACTCGCCAATTGCAGTTTACTTGTGCAGAACTATCTGAAACCTTACCGTTAACCTTCAACGTTGCCCGTACTATCGCAGTTGCTGGCTGTGATGAGAATGTTTCGCATTTTCCCGATGACGATTACGACCGTACCCTTTTCTCTTGCTCTCCCCCACCTGTGAACTTCCGAACGGCAGTTTCCCAACATCATACATATAGAAGCATTTCTGGCGCGCGAAGCCCCCGTAATCAATGGACGGGTATATATAACGGACTTGAATTCCTTCCCCCTTGCCCCACTGTTTTTGATGTCCATAGGAATATTTATGAGGTACATATAGACCCCACTTGCACGATCGGTAATCGAACAACGTTTCAACTCGACTCTACTTGATGAAACGAGCCACAACTACTAGTTCGTACGGAAATTGAGCATCCATTTGAATAACCTGCCAACTGAAATACTCACTTATCCGTGAGCGTTTTGACTACAACATCTGTTCAGCACTATGTCCGCCCACCTTGCATACCCTTGTTTAAACGGGTGCGGCCAATACCTTAATGCTTCCTGTGACCTCACTGAGCATTTCCGTTTATGCCTCTCGCTTGCTCAAGATTTTCGACCTGTGGATGCGGAAGTACGAAGAGATGCCATGGTACCTTCACAAAACATAATCGTGGTCAATATCCATGGCCAAATGTTTCACCCAGTAGCCGCGGAGGTGCGGCGGGCGGAAGCATGGCCGGCGGAAATACGGCCGGCGGCGGTGTGGCCGGCAGAAATACGGCCTGCAGAAATGCGGCCGGCGGAAATACTGCCTGCAGAAATGCGGCCGGCGGAAATGCGGCCGGCGGAAATACTGCCCGCAGAAATGCGGCCGGCGAAAACGCAAGCAGAAACACAGGAAGCGGCTCGCCGCCGAGCCCGGAAAGAGAGCAAAAATATTACCCAACGCCGCCGCCGCGAAGAGGATCAAAGAGTGTTTTATTGTCCTTATCATAATTGCGATCGTAACAGGAGGGGCTTCCGCCGCAAAGATAATATGGTACAACATTGCAAGTTGTCTCATTTTGGCAGAATTTCGAGCGCAGGAGACCATTGCTAGGGGGCCCGAATGCTCACGCTCACTTTCTATCGCGCCTTCCTATTGAATGCCTTCGAGTGCCTTCGAGTTTGGGGGATACATTTACGGTGATGGAGTCTTGAGGAAACTTAAATCAAATTTTGTGTCACTTCTATTGCTCGTTTACATTTTTTTTTTTTTTTGCTATTCGCTTATCCCGTTTCTTTTCTTTTTTCTTTTTTCTTTTTTTCTTTTTGTTGTTGCCCTTCCGGCGTCAATGATTTGGTTGTTCACTGCGAAAATATTTTATCTTGTTCATTGTTTCTCACTATTTTTGATGTCATGCGAGTTTGCACGAGTCCTGGAGGCCGAATAATGCGGCTGCCATAAGGTCTCGCCAGAAGTCTTGCCAATGCCGCCCCGCGCCTATGGCCTTTTTTTTTTTTTTTCATTTTTTTTCATTGCTTTCTTGTGTCGGATATTGCTTTTCATTTACCCACCTTTCAAGTTTCCATATACGAATCTCATTGACTCTTTACCCTATGCAGCAATCCCCCCATACGAATCTCATTGATTTTATACCCTACACTTCGATTTTCCTTATACGAATCTCATTGACTCTTTACTCTACGCACCGGTTTTGTATCTTGTGGCGATTTACAGATTGGGTACGGTGATGGAAACGGACTGGAAGTGCCGGAGTTCGAAAAGCGCACCGGAAAGGAAAGGCAAGAAGGCAACGGTCGAAGAAGGAACTGACACAATGTATCTACGGGTAGTTTGCTACCTTTCGAGGGATCTGTTTTTTGAAAGATTGGAGAGCCACGGACGTTTGGAATTACATAGGAGGCGAAGAGGACTCTGGGAGTTTGTTCTTTAGTTTTCTTTCTGTCGTTGGATTTGCTTTTCGCGCGGTTTTCAGATTTCCATTTATAAGCAGGGCGCGGGAGAGATCGAAAAAGTGGTACTGTACTACGCTACTATCCGGAATAGATTAATTGCGTAACCCACGATTCCAAACGTCCTCTTGTAACCAAATATCACTCGGACTTGGCGTCTAAGTTTTTTTAGTATTGCACCATGCACCCCACATTGCTAAGAGCATGGGTATTTATCCCGGCGGTCATCCTTATCGGCCCAATAAAGAACCTTTTTTTTCCTAATCGGTGGAGCCAGTGACGCCCGAATTATTTCTCAAAACGGATTCTTAAGTTTTTTTCTACACGCTTGTATTAAAATAATTACAGAGTTTCTACCCAATTCGTTGTGTAGACAGATATCGAGTGTCTGTCATTGACGTGTTGTTGGTGTCGGTTATTATTATGAGTAATTAGGCGGTCTACTTGCTGCAATGCACCACCGAGCCACAAACTTCACCATCATTAAGCGGAGCCTCGCGAGATCGGGGGGTGGAATGTAGTCGCTCAGCTGATGAAGAAAACAGAATCTCGCGGCTCATGTGCCCCAATCAATGTATAGATTTTGCCGCCGGGCGGCGTGGTTTCGTGAAAGAACAGGCATTATAGGCTTCCTGAGGAGCTATCCAGTCATCGCCTGCATATGCATATGCTCCGTCTGGTGTGTGGGCTGACAACAAGGCTCAACTGAGCGTTTCTCCTCATTTGCCGATCGGAACGGGTGAAGCGCTTTCACGATAGCAAGTAAGTACAATACAATTCTTGCGACTTTGATAACCCAGCTTCAAAGTACTATACAATTTTGAAGCTTTGCTTGCACGAAGTGCAATTTATATTTACTTAGGAAGGAAGGTGTACGCGTACGTTCGCTAATACTCATGAATACTGCACGCGAGATTTTGCGAGGGTGAAATTTGGTGATGCTCATTGGCGATGCTCACGGTAAAGTACTGTTTACGCGAACATTGAAGTCCTTTTTAACGACGGTCAGGAGTCAGGAAGCTTGGTGCAAATTTTACGGATGAATATGATCGGCAATCGCTCGACGCCAAGAAACAAGGCGCCATCGACGGGCCGTTGTAAGTTGTAATGTTTGTCACGTGGGATGTGGCCGTACATATTTAAGGCACGCATGTACCTTCTCTTCCCGACTGGCACCTTGAGCTTCGTTTGTCGCTTGGATTCGTCTTCGCGTCGACTGCTTATTACCCTTACTCCCGGTACCGATAGGCTTATCTTGGTGCCTTCCTAGTCAAGGCCAGAGTGCTTTGCGTTTTGTGAAGAATTTGATTTGCCAAGGACTTCCTTGTTCAGATGTTCACGTTTACGCCCAACCGTACCAATGGTGTCGGAAGAGCGGATCATGCACGTGCAATTTTGTATTGTCCGGTACAGCGTCGCCAATACGTACCAGTCAATGATGCTTTTGTTCACCCAAGAGACAACAAGTACGTGACTGACTTTCCCCAATGCTTCGAACTTCGAATCGCCCATCAGCGCCATATCACCCGGCAGCCCTTTATATTCATATCGTGCACTAACACGGTCCCAGTGCTATTTCTGCCTTCGACGAATATCCTTGTCTCAACGGGTGCGGCCAAAACCTCAACGCCACCGGTGACCTCACCGAACATTTCAGATTCTGCCTCTTGTTTGGCCAACGCGTACCACCGGCGGCCCCAAAAGTACCGAAAGTGGCTGCACGCGCCGCGCCACCCCCGCAGAACATGTTCATTCTCAATGGCCACGGCCCAGGCGACACTCAACCAACACAGGCCTTACCAATAGAAATGCGGGCAGTAGAAATACAGTTAGCGGAAATACTGCCGGCGGCAATTCAACGGCAAGCTCGCCTCAGGGCCTGGAAGGATAGCAGAAACATTGCACAACGTCGCCGCCGCCAAGAAAATAAAAGCGCCTTTTATTGCCCGCACGAGGATTGCAAGCGTAGCCAGGAGGGCTTCAGCCGAAGGGATAATATGCAGCAGCATCGAAGGCTTGTTCATGGTGAAAAAATTGCGAGAATAAAACACCGCACGCCTATGTAGGGCTGAATTTTCTAGCCAGCCGGTTATCATGCGCCCGTGTTGGGCGCCTTCGAATTTTGGGTGGTACAGTCGCGGTGAAGTTGTCTTGTTGAGAGTGAGTGTCGCGGCGAAAGAATATTTTGTGGAGGTTAGGTTTTGCCGGGTTCGCTGTTTTTGCCGGCATTGGCGCGTGCGATAGGGCTGAGGTAGAATTGCGGTTGCATTTCGGTAGTGTCGTGCGATGGAGTGGTATGAAAATGGAGGGGAGAATATTTTTTTTGTTTTTTTTTTCCTTAATTAATAGTCTTATTACTCCTTTGAGACACCAAACGTTTTCCTTCTTCCGCTCCTACGAAGGCGACAACGTCTGTACCCGGCTCTAAAACACTTCCTTCATCAGAGTGGTTATATCAGCATTGTACCTTTCATTGTTTTTGTCACAATTTTTCTATTTGTTTGTCATTTATCGTCTCTGCTCCTTTTTTGTCCTTTTGTTTATGTTAGATGAATTGTGAATATTTCTGTCCATTTTTTCTGGGTTCTGTATACTTTATATACTTCCATTTTTCTGTCAAAGAATTCACTATTTCATCTTTACCGGCGAACGTTCTTTCCTGTTAAATTTGTTATCCTACCATAAGTCAGTTACACGTCTTCTATTGTACTGATATGATTACATAAAATATGTTCACTTTTTTTCTCCTCTTTTTTTCTTTCTTTTGTGATTAGCATTTCGTTCATATTCTCCGGAGATTAGGTAAACGTGAGAAAAGTTAGTGTATTTAGTCAGAGAGTGACTACGGCGGTAAATTTCTTAACATCTTTTTTACTATCATCGCTATTTCTAAAGTAAAAAAAATATAGGAGATTTCATAGACAAAGAGAAGGAAAATTTGCGTCAGGAGTTTGGGACTACAATGTATGCACCGGGATTTCCATCTTTTCGGAATTCCTGTGTTTTTTTTTTGTTTTTTTTTTCCCCATATACAGTTTTTTTTAATTCAATAAACCAATATTACTGAAAAAAAAAAAAAGGAACGTTTGAAATGGCCGGCGCGGAGACCCCCGGAGCAAAGACAGAATAGACCAATCGTGGAACCAAATAAAGCCACAATGCAAGCCGCACAAGCCACAAAGGCTACACCACGTGCTATCTACCAACGCATTTTCCATCGGTTTGCATATACATATGTTTAGGACGTCCCCGGTGCGACATCACCTGCCACGCAACAAGCCTCGTGCCTGGGCTTTGGCATGAGAAGACCAACGCCCTCCCCAATCCGCTAGAAGGCCGTGCAAACGTTGCGCACTGCAAATTAGCTTTCTGCCTTTTCACATGGTCCTAAGCGCAAAGCTGGCAGGCTGTGAGCTATACTATGCATTAACTTGGATGGTTTTTTCAGCGTTCTGTATTCGGTGGGCGGGCATGGGAATGATAAAGACTCTCGTTCCTACAACAAAGAACGGAAAATACGATCGATTGCTCGAATTAGGAGAAAAAAAAGCACGCTATTAGTAACTGAGTATATCTCCAAAGATGTGCTGCATAAGTATCGGCAATCTGTACAACAAACAGACAAGGCTTTGTTATAATTTCTTGGAACCAGTTGAACTTATATCGGTGCCTATTTTGATTAGAGTACTTTAAAAAAAAAAAAAAAAAAAAAAAAAAAACTGTATATGTAACTCCTAATCATCGCCGTTCCAGGTGCCTTTATTGAACAAAGTCCCTTTCCTCCTTCGAGTAATATAGTTGTCCAGCCTTTCGCTCCCTTTCCGTCGTTTGTTTTTCCCCATATCTCCCCTCGGCTACGAGGGTTTGTAAAAGAAATATGTACGCATTGAAAAAAAAACCGAAAAAGGCCACAAAAATACAAGCCGCATAACCCACAGAGACTACATCATGTGCATTGGGCCCATATTTCATTGGTTTCGCGGGGTGGCGCCTGGAGGTACAGCCATCAATATTTCCGGCACTTGCAATTGGATATGAGAAAACTTTATATAGTATCATGTTTTCCGGCACACCACGCTCACTCGGTTTTTTGAATAATCAACGGCAATAGTTGTGGAATTGAAAATGGTTGAAAACACTCCTGTACGGTCATTGAGAGGATTTTGTAAACAAAAACATAGCAAGATAATCCTCGCTCAGCGTATATACCAAAATGGATTCTCTTGGCGATTGGGAGCGTGGACGAATCACATGTGGTCACTCGGGAAAGGCTGTTACTAAGCTACAGGGAAGTAAGCTTCCTGCGGAGCTTGCATATGCATATGCTCGGGAAGCCTACCGGTGCGACATCTTTCGCCCCGCCTATAAGCCTCATAGGAAGTCTAAGGTATCCCCGCCCTCTTTCGGCAGCCTCGCGTTATCAAACTGCTGCGAGAACACTTCTTACTTTTTCCTCTTCGGGTTTAATTGTTACACTTGTTTCCGACTATTTCACTTTCGGCTTACGCTATAGGTTTCAACTTCGTCACACTACATTTCTCTCCAAATAAACATAGCCATGCCAGGTGTCGGGTAATTTACCCTTCTTTTCTTTTCTTTTTTTTCTTTTTTTTACCTGCTAGTTGTGTGAACTGGCGGGGTAGAAAAAAAGAGAAAAGAAGGGTAAATTACCCGATTGGTTCGCTAATATAGCTACGAAGCTTGAATCATCCCCTGCCTCTTGCTCGAGATGAATACCCCTGTCTAATGGGATGCGGCCAAAACCTCAACGCCTCCCACAACCTCAGAGAACACTTCTTATTCTGCCTCTTGGGTGAGCAAGGAGATGTGCTTCCGGTGAATCCTGAAGTTCGACAAGCGAATGCGATTGCCGCGACACCGCCGCAAGACATAATGATGGTTGCATATGGCCATGAAGCTCAACCCACAGGTGTTCAACAAGCAGATGTTCAGCCAGCAGGTGTTCAACCAGTGGAAATTCAACCAGCACAAAATCAACCAGGAGAAATTCAACCAAAGAAGTGCAGCCAGTGGAAATGCAGCAAAAATATCTCCGCCGAGCCTAACACTAGAGGAGAAACGTTGTGCAAGGGCGCCGTCGCCGGGAAGACAGGAACATGTTTTATTGCCCTCATGAGGATCGCGAGCAAACCCGGGCGAAAGGATAATATGCATAAACATTGCTGATTGTTTCATGGTGACATAATTTAGATGGCATGAGACCGTGATATGTAGGACTGAATGCGCCAGCTCGTTGGCTATCGTGTGCTTGGGTGGATTTGTTTGAATTTGAAGAATATGGATTGGTGATAACGTTTTATTGGTGGTTGTGAGGAGGATATACAAATGTCTTTGCTCTTTCAATGGCTCAAAATTTGTTTATTGCCCTCCCCCTCTCTTTTTTTTTTTTTTCCTCCCCTCCCACTCATGTTTTATTTTAATTTTTTTTTTCTCTTTGTTCATGGTGCACGGTGATCCTTTATCCTTTTCGTTGTTTTGAATTGATTTTGATGTTCTGCTAGGTGTCGGAGGTTTGGTAATCGAGGGGGTGTAGTTGCGGGGAAGGATGTTTTTCAAAGATTTCATGAATTTTGTCTCACATCTAGTGTTTGTCGCTCGATTTCCTTGCTTTCATTTGTTGGTACAGTTCCATTACATTGCATCGTTTTGCAATGGATGTCTTTTTCACTCACTTTATTCGATTTTTCCGTTTTTTATCAGTTGTGTCGAAAATTCATTATGCAGTCTTTATTTTTTTTTTTTTAGCTTTGGATGAAAATAGTCGAAGATATTTCGCTCTTTTTAGCTAGATATTGTGGATACGCTGATTAAAACAATCACATTCCCTCTTTACTATATAAGTTTGTTTCGAATTATCCATGGCTAGCGGGGGTTAGTGTGTTCGCTTTTCTGCTAATTGTATCTAAACGTTTAACCATAATTTTCTCTGGGGATATTCCGAGATTTACTATGGGGCAGGAGTGGCAAGAACCACGTGCCATGTCATTTAAACCCTATGAACGACTGGGGCATTGCAAGGAACCGCTTCCGCGAAGTGACATCGCATGATGCGTAGTTACGGGGGGCCCCGAAAGTGGTGACACACAAGAACATTTCATGCTGCTAGTTCATACGTTAAAGTTGGAAGCCTTCAATCACGTGGAGTTCATAGGACTGGGGATGGCTGTTCATTTTATTTATAATTTTCCGTTTCCGTTAGGAGCTCGTACTCTATTTGACCCTTGTCGAGTGCAGTCCGAGATAATTGGCCAATCGCGGCGTTTCACTTGGTAACGCCTTTAACGCGTTCGTCATTCACATTCATGTATATGCCTACTATCCATCAAGAGGATGAGACGGCGAAAAATTGCGACCATGCATAATTGCATCCAAATCAGTGCACCAAACTATCTTTAGGAGAGGGGAGATTGAAAAAGGTGGGTGATATCCAATGAAGAGTGCACGTCGTACTCTATAACACCGGAGGCGCTGATTTTTAGGCGAAATTGTAGTATATAGGTTCTAATTGTACGTG
>JABYPW010002270.1:0-11816 GCA_016880775.1 Phymatotrichopsis omnivora | reverse complement strand
GAAAAACGGAAAAAAGGAAAAAAAAAAAAAAAAAAAAAAAAAAAACAATGGAGGAAATGAAAATTAATAGGAAACCTGCGAAGCCCTAAAAGGGTTAGTTAGCCCTAAGAGTTTTAACATAATTTTACTTTCATAAGCTAAATATATAATAAGCAACGGTCTAAACGTTTATCTCTAGTAACAACTTGAGTGATATTTGATGCCCAAGCGGACTGAATAGGTGGCCCAGAGATGACGGTAGCGATGGTAAGTAACATGGGTCTCCTGACCACATGCTTTGTCCTCTTGAATTCACTTGATTTTTCATTTTATTCTGAAGCTGTGCATGAACAGCCTTACGATACCTAACACAGTATCGCAACGAAAATTCTGAGTTTACTTCTCTTTGAAGTTAATTGACTTGTAAAACAATATACTTTGTGTAAGTCTCGATTAATTTGTCTTGTATAGGTAAATTATGAGGAAGTTTTCCACTGTCCAATTACTTTCCTTCTATCGGAAAGCCTCTAGGCCGTCGCCCAATAATTGCCCCAAGCCGCAACACAGTTATTTGACTTTATGCCAACACGGGATACGGTGACCCCAAGAACAAATGGTGGATGAACAGAGAAAAAGGAGAAAAGAAAAAGAAAACTGCCACCAGGGAGGGATCTTGAATGATTATGCTTCTCTTGTAGGTTTTCGACCATCTGCCGCCTCCAAAATTTGTAAAGGGCATATATATAGTCTGTACCGTCACAATGAAAACGGAGCTGAGGAGTGTTTACCACAGACAGTGACAAGACGTATATGATCCATATGTGTCCTGGAAAAAACAGACCGAAGAAATAGAACACTGGTCATTGGAAACACTCTGCCGTCATAACAGTAACGATTTGAATTTTGAAGGGTATCTAGTGCCTAGTCATGGGAGTAGAAAATTTTTTTAATACCTCCGGCATTGAACCTGGTGCCGTTTCAGAATCCTTGATTTCGTTCATAGAAGTGCAGAATCTTTCACTGCTATGAACGGGAAAACATACCGCCGGATAGGCTTGCGGAATGTCTAGAGGGGCCGGGTAGGGCCAGAAGCCTGCGTCACCCTAGGATTAGGGTCCCTGACCTGGTCTTGACCTTTTAATAGGGTCCGTTGAGGGTATTTGGACCTGTCTAACTCCTGATCCCAAGATTTTCCCAAGGCCCGGCCAGTCTACGGAGGTGCACGGGTGAAAATAGTGTTAATTTAAAAAAAGACCAAAACAATATGTAGAAACACATAAAAAAGGAATACCACTAATTATACAAATGAAGATGATTTTTCCGCTTCAAAATACTGCTCCGCCACCATGAACGCAATAGTATAGATTCCCGAACTGTCTCCGGATTGCGACGCGCCTTTTCCGCTGATGCAGTTATTCCGGCCGTTGGAAATACACGCTCGGCAAGAACTTATCAACTTATAATCACTATATCTGTTAGTGCGAAAATAGTAAGGTATGGAACAACATCTTACTCAAGTGAATCCGGAAAATGTTTTGAGTCCCGGTGCAGCGAGTATGACTGGTGGTGCCAGTGGGGATCTTGTAGCCTTTGATCTCTGCCTCCTCATTAGGAAAGAAAGATTCGAGGGAATCTATCCCGTCCAGCACCATAAAGTCTTACGGTTTCTGGAATTACGAGGGGTGGAGTGCGGTAGTCTTCGAAGATTGGTATCCGTGAAGTTTGGAGGGAGCGTGGAGGTCTCAGCGTAAATCCCCTTATGAATGTCTGGGTTCTTGAATATGATCGATAGGAGTTAACCCTTGATTATTTTCGACAGTATGTATGCTCCAACGATTGCCTCTTCCATGCAATCAAAATTGAAAGTAAAGAGTAATCACGGGGAGTAAAACAGATACTAACTAGTGTCGGCCATCGTGTCAGTCCCATCAACAAACATATTCGTAGCTTTAACCTCAATTTCTTGCAAAATATTCACTGTATCATGGTACATCCACCAAGTATCGGGATTCTTGGGCCTGGGAAATGATCTCTGATGCATTAGGGACATTTCAATTTGTAGCGGGCTGCATCATAGATCTGATTTGTAGATGTCACACCTGAGTGTCTCTGATGCGCCAGGTGCGTGTTCATTGCATCATGTGCCTCCTGAATTACCCTTTGCTTGACATCACGGTGCTCCTGACTCTCCATTAAAAGCCCACTCTCTGGCAGCAAATTACTAGAAGGTCCCACACCAAACCAAAAGTGATAGCTCAGCACCTGCCAATATTATATTATGTATTAGATGTCTTAGTTATGCAGTACATTTTAGTGTGATTGACAACGTGATGAAAAACTAAGGGGAAATTATTTGTAGGGGTTAGAGTATACATGTAGATTCTTTTTCCATAAACATTTGCCCCAACGATACATCAATCATCAAAATGCATATTCTGTGGTCGTTTCTAAGCCCACTAATTCTATTTTTTTATTGCGAGTTTATATGCATGATACGAAACAAGTGGAATTGGACGATAAAAGAGCGGTGTTGGATAAGCTGTTGTAAATGCCGATTGTTAAAAACTAGGAAATTAAGAATGGCCCGCGATATAGCTTAACTCGGTGTTAACAAAAAAGCGCGTCGGGATACCACCCCTTCTGTTGCCTAAAAGTGCGATGTCCGTATTATTGTACAATTTTTCCCGATCACTACTCCTGCCCTTGGCCAAAACAAAGAACCATATTTCTTCGCGGATGGGAGTCGGAACGGGAGGCGGGTATCGGGATAGAAACCTTTTTCGCTGGCGTGGTTGGAGGAACTGGTGAGGAGGATGAGGGGGATGCGGGGGGATGTGGGACGTGGAAAGACCACGTATGAACAGCCGCTGGAGGAAATGATGCGGTGCAAGTGGAGACAGTGGGTACGGGCTAATTTATCGCATGCCGGGGCCTTTTGAGATTTTAGCTTACCAGATATGGGTTTGCCTTCCCCACCTCTCCGTTCATCATCATGTGACTAACGTGGGATTTCTGCTGCTAACCAATAAAAAACAGACGGTGAGAATGTCTCGACTATTCGCATGAATCCTTCAAGGATTGAATAAAAAATTCAAATTGCTGTCTCCCTTTTTTTCACATTCATTCCGTGTATTTATGTATATAGCCTCGAACAGTCATTCCGTCAGTATCCATAAACTAATACTGCTATTTTTTCGGCAATCGTTCTCAAGCCACTACATGTTTCTCTTTTCTGTCCTGTGCACGACCTCTTCGAGCTCCTTCACCCCAGGGACGCAGCTCAACTTCCTGGTCGCGAGCTAGTCTGGAGATACTGATTATCGTAGAGATCGCGGTTTTGGCAGGCTTCGCAGGCTAATGCGGGCCAGAATTACGGGTAATGTGGCGTTAGTAGGTCGTCCACCGTGGTAGACTCGTCGTTTTTGCCAAGCCCCAATTCCAAATTTATGTCCGCGACTATTGTGCCCTTGGCGGCGGCGTAACCGCGGGCTTTGGTATGAAGGGTGTCGGCGAGAATTTCGTTGCTGTCTGTGTATTTTTCTTGCCAATGCTGCCCGTAACTTTGTGGGGATGTTAGTTGTTTCATTGTGGAATTTCTCCTCAAACGCAACAGGAATAGTATTACTATGCACACTGGTTGGGGAGACGTTCTAGTCTACATATATCCCTCAATTAACAATTATCTTCTCATCTCCTTCCTTCTTTGAAAAGAAAAATAACGTTTCGACAGATACCGTATGCGTCCAGCTCACTAGTGGTACTCGGTGTGAAAACGGCTTCTCGAATTCCTGGTGCACGCCCGCCCCCCCCCCCCGGGGATTTTGGCCTCATCGACCGTCTCAGCGTGTTTGTATTGCTTCCAGGTACTCTTGATGATGTAGCTGCGGATTTTGGCTTCCACGGGAAACGTTTTGAGTTATTGGACGACAATGAAATGGCCGGGGAGCTGCCGGGAATACAGCTCAAGGAGAGGTGGGAGAACTAGCTGCAGAAGGCGAGAGAGAGGTCAGAAAAGAGCCTTATCGGTGACGCCTGTGTCAATTAGCGATAATTTTTGAATTGGAATTTGAGAGGTAAGGATGGTGTTGGAGCAGGCCTTGACAAGTAATTTTTTTTTTTTGCTTATTTGAGCAGATCTTGTTTGCGAACGGAATGGGAGGAGGCGCACCCAGGTTTAGTGAAATTTACAAGGGTAAGTTGAGCTCTGGAACACGGGTGGCTACTTTAGCTGGGGTTAGATGTTGAGTATAGTTACGAGCTTTAGCCCAGTTCATCAAACATAAGGGCAGATAGACTACTCGATTAGTTGAGGACCCTATCGAAATCTTCATTCTCCTGGAAATACACCACCGTGGGTGTTGGCGCCAACAATCACACTGGTGTGGAATTCGGGTCGCCACTGGGGTGAAATTTGAACCAGGGCGGAATTGCAAAGCGTTATGTCATCAGTGACCTTCCAGATGTTCAGCTGAAGCACCGGTGTTGGTGCGCTGCAAAGATTCAAACGTTGATAAACTCTGTCGCAAGCTAAGACTTCTCATCACAGCAAGCGACATCGCATGGCACCGTACACTCAAATCTGTAGACCCCGTATGCACGCGACAACCCCAACAGCGCGGGCTTGCGGGGCGGCATGTCAAAGCAAGCCCCCGACTTTGCCCATCCAGAGGTACTCGATACTCGATACCATATCGGACACAATGACGTGCCACCTCTCGCCGCTGGAATCCTATTTTCCCCGACATTTAGGAATATTCGATTCCGCGTCTCCCTCCGCATTCTTGTTGTTGGGAGCGGCATGTTCTACTTTAGTTTACTCTCCTGCTGTTCGATATCTCACTCTGATGAAAATCAAGCGCAATCAACTTGGTTTTCTTCCTTCTTATTCCTATATCTCTCTTACTGGACCGTAGTACCCACCCCCAACTTTTTGAGGTGTTCCCAGCACCTAGTTTTTCGAATATAACTTCAGCTAGGTGGCTGTCAAATTTTGATCCCACAGCTCCAACCGTACAGGTATTGTTGTCTGGGCCGGCCATAACCAGTGTCGGAGAGAACCATGACCCTCGTGCGTATGGATCAACGTTCACACCACCGTTGAGCTGTCAGCCTCCCAAATGACTTTATGACATGAACATTTGGCCCTTTCACCTTTACATTTTTTGGCTGCCTTCAGTATATCTAAGTTGTGGCTATAAAAGAGCTGATGGCTGGAGACGTGCTGATGATGAGCTTTAAGATGAAGACAAGATTGTCATCGATGGAAATACAAAAGAAAAGAATTGTCTGAACTCGCTAGGAATAAATAATATAAAGTCGTCTACCTTGTAAGTAACTAATGGATTAGAACAAGAGCACCCCCACAATCAATCGCGATTACAGGGAGTATAAAGTAGCTCGTCGCAGTTCGTTGCGGCGACAAACAGCTTAGTTTATGGGCGGCCCTACGCGCCTGCGGATGATACCAGAGTTTATGGTGGTGAAGTATTTATGTTAATCTTGGCGATTACAAGTTAAATTTGTTGTTTTTCTCTACGGATTTGACAACGGAGGTTCTGCGAGATAGCAGAATTTCATGTGTCATGATGGCGGCTTTTTGTTGTAGGAGGGACCATCCAACATTCATACAGGAGTTACTATACGCATCGACTGCCTTGCCCGTTGGCTAGAACTTTCGGGGTCTATCGTAGTTCAACTTTATCGCACGGTAGAATCTCTCCAATGATATTGGCCGGAAAAGCGGTGATGACGCGACGGTGACATTATGTATGCGAAACAGACTTTGCACTTGAACTGCCACAAAGGCGAAAGAACACACAGACGCCAATTTCATGTGGAAGCGAGAAGTATTTATAACAGGAGCCGAAGATTCAGACGAAAAGAGGCAACACCACTGCCCAATCTTTATCACGTGATCGTTCCTCTACTTAGTTGATCTCTTTTATTCTGTATCTTTGGTAGAAAGCTTAAACCCAGTTTCTCAGCACCTAGACCGCCGTGCCCTCACACAAACTTTTTAAATACTCATCGATATCTCTCCGTACCCTATCATCGGCCCCGCTATTAGGGACATACCTCAATGTTCAGATCATCTGCTATCCGCCCACTAGCAAGAGGTTCCCTCTTCTTGGCACACGTCACGCAACCAATCGCTATCCTCAAATTTTCGCCCCGCAGAAAGTCCGATATGTTATGGATGTGATTCCTGCATTGTATTCGGGTGCATACGATATGGGACTACTAGATGTCAGCAATCGTATGCTCCGTGGAGGTTTGGGGGTTCTCCCACCATAGATCATGAACACCTGCTAGGCGCATGAAGCTCCTTTCGTCGATGAGTTACGTATTATGACGTAGTATGGCCTAGCTTCACACTACCCGACTTAGCAAAGAGTGAAGCTGAAATTTTACAGCTAGCAATGTTATCGATGGCTTTTTTATTTGACCATCGGGAATGAGGGAAAATTTGTTGCAATGAATTTTTCTTTTCTTTTCTCCATATTCCTACCTCCTATTTTCCCTTGTTTTATTGTTTTGTTTGGGGAAGAGGGAATGGGGAAGGGTCCAGGGGGATGGCTTGCACAAGGTTCGAATGATAGACGTGAAGCACGGAAGAAACATTTGAGTTTTCGATTTGGACAGTGAAGTAATTTTATTTGTGTATCAAGTCCCATGCGAAGAGCAACTTGACCACGCCTTGTACCTTTCCTTCGCCGCGTGATGTGATGCGGTCGTGTTGAAATGGACTTTATGGCTCCTTCTGCATCTTCCAGCGCGCATCAGGGGCATCTTTACTACTTCCTCGTACCATCTCCTCACCATGTGGTGTAATGGGTAATGTTGAAAATGCCTCTATACGAGGAATAACTTGACCGCTGCCTCATGCCTTCTACTCGCCAAGTGAGGTAACTAGATTATGTTAAAGTAGGCTTTTGGCACATCTCCTTCCGCGAGCAGCAGACTAACCAACTACTTCCTTACGCCATTAATTTTTTAATCTAGAAATAGGGAGTTTCCTAAAACATCTCCGTTCCTATGTCTACTTCATGCTCTTCCACCGCTCAATGTAATGAGATTTTGTGTAAATAGTTTTCAGATTCCAAGTCCGCATCTTCCCGCCTAAGGAGCACCGTCACACTGTCTCCTTCCCTCTTTCGGTTGCGTAATGTAGTGAGATCCGGCTGTTTTTCGTCTTTAGTGTTCGGATCCACATTTTCCCGCCCCAGAAGAAACTGGGCCACTTTCATGTGCTCTACTCGAGTACGTGCACTGCGTGAGGTCTGGCCGATATTATCGTTGGCATTCAGATCCACATTTTTTCGCTCCAGGAGCAATTGGACCGCTGCCTCGTACCATCTCTTCGCCAGGTAATATAATGTGGGCCGGCCTATTTTGTTTATAGCTTTCAGATCCACATCCCCTCGCACAAGGAGGAACTAGGCCACTGCCTCGCGTCTTCCCTTCACCGTGTAATGTAATGATGCATTATCGGAATAGTCTGGATCTACACCATTCTTTTGCAGCAGTAGGCTCAGCCCCCGAACATTGTGCTATCGATGTTGCAGATGTTACAGTCGTCCATGATATCGATTGCCCTTCGAAGATATCGTATAACTGATCACTCGACCCACTGTTTCCTCTACGTTGTAGGAATGACCACGTGCTCAGGGTAGGGTTAAGGATATAGACGGATGGTCGGTCAGTGAACGATCGAAGTCATGTTTAGGGTTCACGCGCATGTCTTGGCGCACTCAGAAACATGTATATGAGAGGAGGTTTTCCGCTTGCCCTTTCTCTGTTCTTTTGAATTCTCTTTCACTCTCCACCTAACTATGCGTTTCCCGATGAGGCCTGCTCAGATAGTTTCTGCTTTTATTCTCCTCCAGCATCACCCTATCATCCTCCCACGACCCAACCCACCGCTGCTCAAGTACAATCCCTGCTGCCAAGTCAATGCCTTTAATTCCATCAACAGATATAACTCCCGCTCGAGTTTGTCACCCTACTGTGAAAGTTGTCAAAGGACCCTTTCCTCTGCATTCGCAACCTGCCACTTACAACAAAACATTATTATCGTCTTCAATTCTCGATATCTTTTCCCTAAAACATCTTCAGGAACAAGCTGTCAGTCGCGAAGGATCCATCATATATGAACACATTACTCCTCCAGCATTTCGCAACTGGGAATCGAGCTATCCAACTGCCGAACTACGTAGAGCCGATGACATCAGATACGAATACGACTCCGGTACCGAGCGCCTAAACATCAAGTGCACCCCAACTCCCATTTATGACTCGTTGCAAGATTTCTTTATTAAACGTGAATATGAGGAACGCGCTACCCTAGATAACAAGCAGTGCCTGAGTAAGGTACAAATTTTAAGTGAAACAAGTATGTTATGAGGAAAACCCCTTCTATAGGCCTTCAAATATCCTCGATGGTGCTAACATACACTGTTCCAGCCTTTGAATGGTTCAGTGCCGAGAACAGGTTCCTCATAACATACTTGTTCCACTTAAGATTTCTACCATACTCAGGCACTGCTTGTTATCTGGGGTGACAAGTTCCTCGTACGTACGTTTTATAAAGAAGTCTTACAGCGAGTCATGAATGGGAGTTGGGGTGCACTTGATGGTTAGGCGCTCGGCGCAGGAGTCGTACTCGTATCTGATTTCATCGGCCTCACGTAGTTCGTCGGTTAGATAGCTTGATTCCCAGTCGCGAAATGCTGGGGGAGTAATGTGTCCATATATGATGGATCCTTCGCGACTGACAGCTTGTTCCTGGAGATGTTTTAGGGAAAGGATATCCAGAATTAAAGATGATAATGATGTTTTTTTGTAAGTGGCTGGTTGCGAATGCAGAGGAAAGGATTCTTTGACAACGTTTACAGTAGGGCGACAAACTCGAGCGAGGGGTTATATATCTGTTGATGAAAGTAAAGGCATTGCCTTCACAGCAAGGACTTGTACAATTGCAGTGGGTGGTTGGGCCGCGGGAGCAGGATAGGGTGATACTGAGGGCGAAGATCAGCAGAAACTATCCGAGGAGGCCTCATCGGGAAATGCATAGTTAGATATAGAGAAAACAGTGGGTTGGGTAATCAGTTATACGATATCTTCGAAGGGGAATCAGATATTATGGACAACTGTAACATCTGCAACATCGATAGCACAATGATCGGGGGGCTGAGGCTACTTTTCCAAATTCCCGTTCTCTGGCCCATAAACCCCTAAGCCTGTGCAAACCCTATCACATGAACAATCGACATGGTTGGGATGTAGAATTATATATGGGACAATGAATGAATTCACAGATTCCAGGCCCACATCTTCCCGCCTCAGGAGCAGCGTCACACCGCCTCTTTCCCTCTTTCCGTTGGGTAATGTAATAGAATCTGGCCGTTTTTGTCTTTAGTGTTCAGATCCACATCTTCCCGGCTCAGAAGAAATTGGGCCACTTTCACGTGCTCTACTCGAGTACATTCGCTGCGTAATGTAATAGGTCTGGTCGATATTGTCGTTGGCGTTTGGATCTACATTTTTTTCGCTCCAGGACCAACTGGACCACTTCCTCATATTCTCTTCGCATCGCGAAATGTAATTGGGTCTAACTGTTATTGTCTTAGGCGCCTGGATTGATATCTTTCCGCGCTGGGAGCAACTGGACCGCTACCTCGTACCTTCCCTTCGCCGCGTAATATAATGTGGTCCAGCCTATTTTGTTTATAGCTTTCAGATCCACATCTTTCCGCACAAGGAGAAACTGAGCCACTGCCTCGCGTCCTCCCTTCACCGTGTGATGTAATGGTGCATTATCTGAACAGTCATTGGCATTCGAACCCACACTATTCTTTTGCACCAGCAGCCCCAGCCCCCGATCATTGTGCTACAGTCGTCCAAAATATCTGACTGCCCTTCGAAGATATCGCATAACTGATCACGCGACCTACTTTTTCCTCTCTACTTAACTATGCGTTTCTCGATGAGGCCTTCTCGGATAGTTTCTGCTTATCTACGCCCTTAGCATCACCCTACCATCCTCCCGCGGCCCTGCCCAGTCCCTGCTGTGAAGCAAATGCCTTTACTTCCATCAACAGATATAACCCCCGCTCGAGTTTGTCCCCCTACTATAAAAGTTGTTAAAGAATTCATTCCTTTTCATTAGCAACCGTCCACTTACAACAAACCATCATTATCCTCTTCAATTCTCAATAACCTTTCCCCAAAACATCCCCAGGAACAAGGTGCCAGTCACGAAGAATCCATCATATAGGATCATATTACTGCCCCAGTATTTCGCGACTGGGAATCGAGCTATCCAACCAACGAACTACGTGAGGCCGATGAAATCAGATATGAATACGACTCCTGTGCCGAGCGCCTAACCATCAAGTGCAACCCAACTCCAGTTCACGACGCGCTGCAAAATTTCTTTATAAAACGTATGCACGCGGGACTTTCCACCCCCAGATAACAAGCAGTGCCTGAGTAAGGTAGAAATTTTAAGTGGAACAAGTATGTTATGAGGAAATATTTTTCTATAGGCCTTCAAATATACTCGATGGTGCTAACATACACTGTTCCAGCCTTTGAAGGGTTCGACGGCGAGAACAGGTTCGAATCCAGGAAGCTCCCAGACGCATACATTAAAGTTGAGGGGGGCGAGGGCTTCCCTACTATTGTTGCTGAAGCGGGGTGGGCTGAAAAAATGGAACACTTAATTGATGACGCGAAACTTTGACTGTTTGAAACTAACTTCCAAATGAAAATTGTTATAATTATTGCATTTTCGGAACATACCATGAAGGCAACCTCGAACGACGATGAACCGAAACTTAGCGACCAGAACGTTTTCAGAAAACTCCAGAAAGAGAAAGAGAAGAACAAGAACAAGAATAAGAAGAAGGACGTGGAAGACGAACAAGACATTGTCATGTCAGACTATTCCAGACAAGATAAAGAGCTCGCAAAAGCTGTGCTCGCTCTCCACTGCCACAACGCCATCGCCAAACCATTTCTCGGCACCATCCATGCTACCTTCCATGTTTACCGCCTCGACGCCGAAAAGAAATTCTATGAGCAATTCGGCACAACTGTTCTTCCTGCTCCAGACGAAGAAGGAATTGCACCTTCGGAAAACCTTCGCCCTCACGATTGGCGATATCTTTGGCTCAAGCCCGGTACCTGCTGGAGTTAACATTGATCATAGAATCACATTCGACATGGAGGAGTTCCGGAAGATTATCCAGCGGAAGATTCCAGCAATAGAAAGGTCTCGGTCGATTAAGACGGCGACTCATATCCGAAGAAGGGTATGGTTAGCGATGAACCGACTCTTGCGGGGATGAAGAGGAGGTAAAGGAATAGATAAGAGGAGAAGGGTGGGTCGGGGAATTAGAAGGAGTGTTATAGCAGGAAGTGAGATTGTGTGGTACTTCTGCTATAGAAGTCACCCGACACTTCCTAGTGGCTTTGTGTGATAGAAAATTAATGCTATATAGCTAGTTATCAGCTCTAATACTTCTTCGTTAATTTACGAAATTTGAAATTATGCTTGATTCATTCACCATAGTATCTCCGTTACTAATACTAGCGACGCCCCCCTGCCCGGATTGTGGGGACGGGCGCATGTCCTGAACGAGGCCAAGCTCCGTATATCAACGCTAAAACTGCGAGCCAACTGAAAACAAGTGTACATAGTGATTACGGTCAAATGTTTGATATTTATAGGAACAAACAACCACGCCACATCAATGATACCAGAAAAGACTGTCTCTGCTATCGAAGAAGAATCAATCAAAAAAAAAAAAAAAAAAAAAAAAAAAAAATAAAAA
>JABYPW010002269.1:0-11818 GCA_016880775.1 Phymatotrichopsis omnivora | reverse complement strand
GAGTAAGAATAGACGGTTATGAGTGCTAAATACCGCATACCGATTATGGCGCAATGGGTGCTTTGCGATCGGCTTTACGATGAAATTATGTTGACCAGTCGCTATAGGAAGTGGCGAGGATCAGTGGGTATCTCGGCGCCAGAAGCGTCAACTGCGCTGATCATTATAATCCGATAACGAACATGCGATAGCACTGCTGTAACTCGATAAGCGTGCAGTTGATATGGCTTCTAGTTATTTCATTGAACTGGTCTAGTCCAACACAAAGCTCGAAATTGCTAGTGTATGCTGCGTTCTCCGTTACCACGGATGAATATATTGAATTATTTTCACGATTACTTATGACTGCGCTGGTTAATTTTAGTCACATGGATTTCCAGTCGAGACGAGTGATATTCCGTGAAATCCAATTTTTTTTCCTAATTGCATAATATACCTTTATTCTCTTGACAACTCCACAACGAATTCCCCCGAAATACACTTGCGTAGAAGGAATAGCCCTACTTATAGTTTCCCAGATATGTTCCGCTTCCTACAAATCACCGCTATGAATACTTTTATCTATGTACACATACCGGCGTTAACTATCTCTTCGTTCGTAAAAGATCTCGGTCAATCGCCAAGTATTAGAGCAGCCAAATAGGTTAGTTGTGTTAGGAGTATCAGCGGGATATCTTCGTTTTCTTAAAAAGGAGTGATGAGTCGTGATATGAAAATTATTCCAGATTACACTGAGGTTCATGGGCTGAATCGACTCCAGATTGGAATCTTATGCATGGTCCTCTATAGTCTAGTACTAGTAGAGTAAGGAGATACAACAAGATCCCTGTCTCTACCATTGGACAACGTATTCGGATCTTTTTTTTTTTTTTTTTTTTTTTTTTACGAAGGAAGGGATGCCAGACGCGGGAATACGCATCGGAATCGCAATCGCAACAGCTTAACGCATGTTCCCCCCAATGACAGCACCGTTCGCAATGAGTAACAGCATACTTGGCCATCTATTACAGCTGTACCTTTACTGATTTGAATTCAAGGCCTGGTTCGCGGCCGTTGCGACCACTTTGATGATCATGTATGCGACTTCGGACATTTACTTCGGCGACACGTGCGCGTGTATGTATGTACTTTCCATACATGTGCATACATACACCGGACATCCACTACCTTTCAGAGTATACACCAGGTGAACCCTTGCAACTAGAAACATACGTACTCTACATGCTCGTACATGTACATATTCTCATGGCGGTTTTCGTCGGGACAGGGGTGGGGAAGAACTGCGCGTGTAGCGACGAATCGAATATCACGGAAATATACCATCCTTACGTGCATGTACCAGTACTCTACAGTGGGTTGAAGATATACAGCTACACCTTGATAAACACGATGCCAAGACTTTGCAGATTTTTATCCGGTTTGTTATCCGGCTTATCAGTTAATTCCCTATGTACACATGTAACGTACATGTATCGAAATAATGATAAACGCTCATGAATGAACTAAACTTACATGTAGTATATCACCACTGGAATATGAATAAATCTTTTGAAGAATAGAATCGCTGATGGAACGTTTTCTTGCTTTCATTTTTTCGATTCCATTCACTGCATGCATATGAGACAGAAGGAAATAAGAGGTGCGAAAGAGCTTGAACCCAAGATGAAATTATTCCAACAGTATGGATACAGTCCAGTCACTCTCGCGAAACCGAAGCTAGTTCGTCGTCTGTAGCACCTCGCGTTCGTGGAAAAAGACTGAGAAAATCGCAACCGATGCAAACAACAAAATCGACGGGGTAGCTACGCGTCGCGAGACCGTCTTCAGATTCCGCAGTGGTGGCAGATGGTAGGGTGGAAAGCTATGGTGAAGACATGATGGGGCAGGCTTATTCTCAGCTTTTGATGTGATGGAGTTTTGTGTTTTCGCATCTTTTTGCTCTGTTCTGTCGACTTTTCTATCATAAAAAAAAAAAAAAAAAAAAAAAAAATATCAGTTTCCGGTATATCAAATAATATTTCTATGTAAGACAGGGATGTAAGGTTTATGGAATGCATACGGATCCGGTGGGGGAGTTAATCCGGTTTATCAAATCGGTTTGTATAGTGAATTACATGCTCGAGCGAAATTCATCCGGTTTATCAAGGTACAGCTGTACTATTAGGTATGTGAGACTATCCGTTGAGGCCAGATTCGGGCTCGTGACACGTTGGTTGTACTAATCCCATTACATAATTACTGTCGAGTGACTTAGCATGACGCTACCCTAGACAATCACACCTCACATTCTCTAGTAGCAAGCACCAATATTTCCTTCTTCCAATCTAATTATTATTAATAATAATAGCAATAATAATAACTATAATGAAATCAAAAATTGAAGAATCTACAAAGGATATTCATATCGGAAAAGTAACCACCGTTTCCAAAGCTTGAGGAGTGTGTACATGTACGTGTGCACATGGAACTCCCTACAGAAACCCTGGAACCTAGTGGGAAAACCCAGTTAAATCATTGAACAATCGTGCCAGCGTTGGAGCTTTCATAGCGTAGCATCATTTTATTTTATCGTTGCAAAAAATCAAATTCTACGCCGACCTTTCACTTATCGCCTCCTTATCACGAATACTTCCCCATAGCCTCTCGCGTTCATCGTCATTCAAGCAACCTGGCGTTATGACTCAAGAAATTAAAACTCACCAGGAGCCGTCTATTGATTATTACAATTACATATTGTTGCTGTTGCGAGGGAATGAATAAACAAACAAATCAATAAATAATTAAATAGAAGGCGTAGGAAGGGAGAAGGGGGGAAATCTATATTTACAGCGTTGTTCCGGGGCGAAATACTTTTCGTTATTATACGGCGTTCACAGAAAACATCCACATCCAGAAAGCATCTGTAAAAGCGTCACAGAAACAGGAGTAAATACATTTATTATATCATGTGAAGCTCCAGTAACGCCGGAATCATAATTTCCGTCCACAACTGCTGCAGGTATGCGCACGGTGACTGCTTACACCACAGCTAGCAACAAATTACAAGCTTCTAGAATGAAATACTCACATCTCTACTTTTATACATTGGCAGAAATGGCGGTAGCTCGCTATCCCGCCAAATCAAAATATAGAGACCCCACTTCCGTAATATCTATCCATGTTTGCACCCATCATCATATATCACTCGCGTTCTTACCTAATACACGACGGCGGAAGGTTCCGAACGACTTTGAATCCCTCGCACAATCAATAGCACAAGCAGTGAAGCGAAAACAAGCTTTGCCAAACGGGTCGCCACTACAGCAGACTTAGTGAAACATCTACACCAAAGGCAGTTGAAGAAACGCCTTGTATTGTACCTCGGTCGTTAGGATCCCGGGCTCTTCAATATATTTGCACAAGCCCCACACCAAAACAACAAAATAATTAATTTCGAGGAATACGCATAAGCAAACAAAGAAGGTAAACCGACTGAAATCCTCATGTCCCACTAGAAACAAAATTGCCCTAGTAGCGCTGGCTACGCCTTCAGCTAGAAAAAAAAAAATGAAAAAAAAAAACAATGAAAACGAAAGTGGAGAAAGAGAGAGATTCAGCTGCAAAGAGGTAGAAATTTCAATAAAAAAAAAAACAAATAGGCAAAAGAACTAGCAAAATATCACCAAGTAAATTAAAGGGAGGGAAGGAGGGAAAAGAAAAGTCGGATCGATACCGCCAGGAAAATTCGAGGCAAGTGTTCCAATCGACGACACCAAGCGAATGACAAATATGACGCACGGAAACCTCACTACAACACTCCCGAACCGACTTCGAGCCGATTCCAAACTGAACTCGTAACTCACTGCCTGAACCGGAATAGTTGCGCATCATACACCTGCCAGCGAAGAATGATATAATTATCTCTGCATTAATAATCGCAAGTATCACAAACCGTTCCACCCCGACCGCCTCTCCATTTCCCCTAAGCGCCATTTACCTCAAAACTACCTTTCGAACGAATCATCCCTAATGGCATGTGTTTGAAAGATCGTACAGCGGTCTCAAAGCGCAAAAAGTTGCTTGGATCCTTTTTCTATAGTAATTAAAATATTCTAGGCGGTTCTATCGTATCTGCGCTGGTATTTTCTAGCTATTTCTGTAAATATGTAAGTGCCGGCTACCTAACCAATACCCACAAGCGGATGTGTATGCGTATAATATCTCAAATTCGAAGCAACTTATCCTCAAAAAAAATCCACTTCCCAACTCTCCGAAAAAACCTTTTTTAAAAAAAAGCAAAAAAAATTTTATAGCTCTAGATAATAAAAAATGCTCCCCCTTTCCCATCCAGCACTAATTCTCCATCTCTCCGGTCAACGCCTCAACTTCCGGCCCCCCACCCCCTTATCGTAGTTCGGCCTCGGCATCTCAAAGGCCGACGTAGTCGTCCCATATGTAATACCACCCAGCTTGCTAACGGGCCTCAGAATATCGGGTTCGATAATATTCATCACGTCATTGAGGACGTCTTCGCGGATGCGAAGGTTGATTCCCACGGTCCGTTAGTCTAGTTCTGTCTTTACATCGACATGGGGGAATGATTGCGGGTATCGTGGAGAATATACAGCACTCCGGTTTTCTTGCCGGGTGTAGCGGGGCTGTCGAATTCGTGATGCATTACCAACTTTGCTTCGATGGAGAAGGCGGACTCGGCGACACGCGCGGGCTTGACTTTACTCGATGGGGCTTGGGTCAGGCGGCTTATGGCCCATTCGGAGACGCTGTGGGTGGCATTGGTCGAGTTGTAGTTTGCTGTTCTGTTCTCGCATTGGTATGTTTCTTTGTGGCCGTCACCAGGGGGTAGAAGGAGAAAAAAAAAAAAAAAAAAAAAAAAAATGGGGGGATGCTGAGCGAAGGAGAGCGTTTGGGACGCTTGAAGTTGAGTTTGAGCGTGCTATTGGGATTTATTTTTCTAAGGCTTCTTCTGCTATGGTTGCTTTTTGCTGATAATCTTTTCGCCCATCACTCCGGGGTGTCTTGGCGCACTTTCGCACTAGTGTATATAAAGACCTGTTCACTCTCATTTTTCTCGATTCTATATAGCAGTTGGATATAAAGCTTCTGTTTCTCCCGCCTTTCAAAAGACACTCTTTCAGGGCCTTTTCCTTCAGAATTTTTCGAAATCCAATCAAAGTTGGCATTATATAGAAGGTAGGGAACTTCCGTTCTGTAGTCATAATCAATTTACGAACTTGTCAAAGTTTGGTTCTCACGTATACGACGAGCAGAAAAATTATTTGAACCCTTATACAGCCTCTGAGCCCACAGCCACGCAGCTAACTCCTTTTCTTTCTCATTTCATTTATTCCTCGGAGATGGGAAAAAAAACTGCCGAATGTGTCTTCCGTAAGCGATCATTTCTAGAGACCATGAGATATCACTTAAAGATATTGGCGCCACTTTTTCTGTCTTACGTTTGCCGAAAGACTAATTCGCTTTTACTTGCATGAAATATGTAAGGTTTTATACAGGATGCATGAGCAAATGAAACATCCCCCTTCCCAAGGGCCAATCTTGATATTTATAACATCCGCAAATACTCGCCATGCGCCCACGTCACTCCAAGTGCTTGGGCTCTCTGCTCAACCGAACCAAATCGAGTGACACCGAGTCTTCTAATTTCTCGCTAATATCTAGCTTCCTAAAATGACATTTCTCTCCTCTTTTCCCCAAATCAAAGTTCGCGATGAGCCGGAGGTTCCACCTTCACTGCTACGCATTCCTATCGAACAGGCACCATCCGTCAGCTTCTTCACATGTGAAATTGGCCGCAATTGTTCCCATGGGAATCCCCGCCGTACCCTCTTTCTCCATTCTCTGCCCCGGTCAGCTTCATCCGAAACGCTCTCAGGATAGAAATATCAACTTACACTAACTCCCATTTTCTACGATCGCTCCCACCGCTATCTTTCCTAACATTCGTCACTTCCGTACCGTCTCCTTCTACCTTCTCAAGCACCCAAGAATTTTGCTTATTTACGATGCTCCAGTATCCATCTCTTTGTATTTCAAAGCTCCACATCTGATTTTTTTGGTTTGACCCGTGTCTGTATATCGCACCCGAGGCTACATTGATAATTCTGCCATTCTTTTCCCATCTTTCCTGGCATGTCAGGAATCCACCGGTGAGCCTATTTTTAATGGACCAATAACATTGTGGTGAGTCCGCTTTTCCATCTTCCAGCAGGAACAACCACTGCGATCCCCAGTTTCTTCTGTCATTTAGTGGAGCCGTGGGGTGCGGTTCGTGTGCAAGGAACGGAGGTGATGCAACATATGCTTGTTGGAGAAAGCTACCATCAGCGGCATTTCTAATTTGCACCCAGCCTGGAGGCATTGCTACGATAGGAATAACGAATTTCCATCGTTGTCTTTGGTTTTCGGCGGCGGAATCGGAGGTGCAAACAGCTGAATCAAGAGGCTCGCTGTGGGCATCGATGGCTAAGGTACCGTTTTTATGAATGCTTATAATGTTGTAGAATTCTCTAGGGTTTACAAATTAATGTCAGTTGAAATTCGTTTTAGAGCGTAAAAGAACCACGGTAATCCAATGCCAAAAAAACCCAAGTGCAAAGTCCTCCGTTTCCGATCCGTTGCGAATACAGCACGGCAACGTAGTTGTGTGATGGAAGAAATTGTTCAGCAAGCATATCTCTGTGGTAACCTGATGAAAATATTGGGCCAAATTTAGTTGAAATACCCGCGGATCCAAATCCGTAACAGGTTTGCATGTTGCATCTTTAGTTTTTATATACTTCAATCTCACCCAGAACATATTTCACCAGTATTTTACGTTAAATCGAGCAAAAGTAGAAGCACATTCGTATAAAATCTGCGTAGATTCGGTGGCATTCCTGTGCAATAAGGGAATGGAAAAAAAAAAAAAAAAGGGCGGCAGGGGGAAGGAGAGGGGGAAAAGAAAATCGAAGGGTGATGTACCCATCCTTATCGTCCAATACCCTTTTAATCCACCACATTTGCCACGGCTGTCCACTTGCTTTATTCACGACAACACTCGTACCCTTTTTTCCCCAATCCGTTGTATCCAGCCCCAGCTCCGCAGGGAGATTTTGAATTGAATACACGGGACCTTCCGCGGCGTCTTCGTACCCAGGAATAACTTCTACCCACCATATCTGTTGCTCACGACGACGGAGGGCATCTTCTGTTGCCGTCCTAATTTCATTGCTCCGATATTCTAGGCACGTTTTGGTTTCCTTGTTGCTGATTATATAGGCACCTGAGGGGAGTTGAAGTTCGCTCATGATTCTTGTTTATTTTGTTGTCGGGCCGCAGAAAGTTGGGGTAGCGTGAACTACGCTGAGAAAGAATATGAAAGTACCTGAAATGCGGGGTTGTTGATCTAAATCCGGAATCGATTATAACACCCCCCGCTAGCAAACTGGACTGGCCGGTACTAACTGCTTTCGGTTTAGCGTAAATTAACAAGTGGCGCAACCCTAGTACGCTTTTGTACTCACACTCTGCACAACATAACAACCATAATCCGCAACAATACTTCAATTATTTACTTGTTTAAGTTATTCGGGGGTTTTCTTTTTACGTTACTATCATTTATTTTTCCTCGCCTAGTAAACAAACTTTTTTTTCCCGCGCGCCCGGTAAACACTTCCTTTTCCCTCGTCCGGTAAACCCATCAACGCAATACACCAGGACGACGCTGATTTCCACAAAACAATGTCCGAAGAACTTTTCCCCCTTCCTTTGGCCAATTCTGAATGACGGCAACAACTTTTCACTCTTTCTGACATGGTTCAGATGATTCTCAAAGAATTCGACATTTATTGGCCTAATAGATTCTGTCTGCAGTCTGAGAAAGAAGCACACCACCGTTGGCGGCCTGAAAACAATCTCGAGTTATGAATGCCATCTGAAAAAGAGCTGAAAATTTGTTACCAAGCAAGGGAAACTAGGAATTAACCGTTGTTCTACCTTCTCCCATATTGCTGTTCGTCAAGTGAAATTTGCATCACCCACAGCCAGACAGTACCAAACCACATCATTCTGGAATGAAAAGACGCGTCTGCCTACCATAATCCTACTGTCTGTGTATCATTTTAGCGAAAGCTACCTACAATTGCACGAGATATACGCAGGGAGGCAGACAAGTTGTATGCCCTTGCGCGAATCACCCACACACTACCAGGTGATGGCTGGGCGGAGAGGTATAGACACTGCAGGGGGGGGAAGTTTAAGAAGGTAGATTTTTTCAATTACTTCACGCACAGTTGTACGCGGTCCAAAACATTACGAAAAAAAAAAATCGTGTACCTGTAGACGTTCTTGGGTGTTGGAAAACTGGATGGGATATTTGAGACGGTGGTACCACCGTTGGTTCGGATTGAGACAGGGGAGATTGTAGAGGGGGATTGTTGCCTGTTTAGCAAAGTGCACAAAAAAAATTGTAGGAAATAAATAAATTTCTGCGGTAATGTCATGTATCATGGTATTGTCATGCTCACTATGAGTGCAGAAGTGTGATAATAGTGTAGGTTTCGCCTGCGAGATTGTTTTCAGGAGTCAGCAGTGGTATACTTCTTTTCCCAACTGTAAACACAATTCACGAGGCTAACATACCTCAAGCTCTTTGGGAATCATCCGAACCTTGTTAGAAAGGGTGAAAAGTCGTTACCGCCATATTCAACATAGGCTAAAGGAAGGGGAATAAGTTCTTCGGATATTGTGTTCTCGGAAATCAGCGTCGTCCCGGCGTAATGCGTTGATGGGTCTACTGGGCTGGGGAAAAGAAAGTTTAAAGTAACGTAGAAAAGGAAACCTCTGAATAACATAAACAAATAAATAACCGAATTAATGTTGTGGCCTGTGAGAGCACAAGAGCGTACTAGCGCCGCGCCACTTGTTGATTTACGCTGAGCCGAAGGGGGTTAGTATTGGCCAGTCCAGTTTGCTAGCCGGGGGGTATTACAGTAGACTCTCTCTATAAGAATTCTGTCAGTAAGAATATTCGCACTATAAGAATATCACCTCACGGTCCTGTCATTTTTTGTATGGAAAATATGTAAAAATTTGTTAGGGTATTCTTATAAAAAAAGGTAGAGGATTCCCTAAAATGTGCATCTGGTAAAGGTGATTATGCCGAAATGGGCTGTAAATCATATGCGAAATCAGATTTCCCCTGAAATCCTCAAAATCGGACAAGGAGCCTATGACACATGGCCTTTTTTCATGCATTTAAGCAATCTTACAATATTCAGTCACCCGGTCTGGTTCATAATCTTGGCATACCTTGGCATTTTGTATAAGAATAAACACCTTATAAGAATATACTCTCCCAGTCCAGACCCTATTCTTATAGGAAGAGTCTATATCGATTCCGTAATAAGCGCTCGCAGCAAAACAAGTGTGACCCCACAAAGGTTTGAGGTGGTACATGATTCGATTCGGTACAGAGTATATGTATCCGTTGACGTCACATTTGGGCTCGTTCTCATCACATAACCACCGTCGAGTGACTTAGCATGTTGTTACCCTAGACAATCGCACGTCACGCCCTCTAGCAGCCAGCACCAACACCTGCTTCTTCCTATCCAATAATAATAATAGTAGCAATAATAGTTAATAATAATGAAATTAAAGACTTGGAGAAAAAAAAAAATTCCCCGTTTGTTTTTCCGCGCAGAAACTCTTTTCTTGAGGCTTGTTTCTTCCAGCGAATTTTATATTACAGCGTTGTTTCGGGGTGAAATACTTTTTGCTATTATACGGCGTCCACGGGAAACATCCACATCGAGAAGCCATCTGCAAAGCGGCACGGAAGTAGGAATAAACATATTTACCATATCATCTGGAGCTCTGATAACGCGAGAATTGTAATCTCTATCTAAGACGGCTATAATGGTAGTTGCTTACACCACAGCTTGCAACAAGGTACAAGCTTCTAGAGTAAAATACTCACGTCTCTACCTTTATACATTCACCAAAATGGCGGTAGCTCGCTATCGCCCAAACCAAAATACAGACACCCCACTTCCGTAATTATCTATTTTTGCAGCCATCACCATGTATCACTCGCAGTTCTTACATAATACGCGACGGCGGAAAGTTCCAAACGACTTTGAGTCCACCTCACAACAAATGGCGCAGGCAGTGGAGCAAAGACAAGCTTTGTTAATCGAGTTACAACTACAGCAGACTTGATGAGACATTTAACCAAGAAGCAATTGAAGAAACATCTTATAAAACCTCCACATCATAACCCGGTCGTTAGGATCCCGGGTTCTCCAACTTCTCAATGTGTTTTTGCACGAGCTCTACACGAAAATAACAAAACAATTAAATTTCGAGGAATATGCATAAACATAACAAAGAAGAGAAACCAATAAACATCTTCACGTCGCACTAGAAACGAAATCGCCCTACTAGCGGCGACTATGTCTTAAGCTAGAAAAAACAAAATACAAAGAAAAATGAAAATGAAGGTGAAAATAAAGGAAGAAAGAAATTCAACTGCAAAGAGGAAGAAAAAATTAAAAGAAAACAAATAGGCAAAACGAAAACTAGTAAAATATCACCAAATAAATCAAAGGGAGGGAGGGAGGGAAAAGAAACGTCGGATCAACACCGGCAGGGAAAATTCGAGGCTGGTGTGGCAAGTGTTTCAAACTATGATACCGAACGAGTGACAAATATGACGCAAGGCAAACTCCACTACAACACTCCCGCACCGAACTCGCAACTCGCTGCTTAAACCGGAGTAGTCGCGCATCATACACCTCGCCAGGGAAAATAATATAATTATCTCTGCGTTGGCAATCGCAAGTATCATAAGCCGTTCCACCCCGGCCGCCTCTCCGTTTCCCCTCAGCACCATTAACCTCCAAACTACTTTTCGAACGTATCTTCCCTAATGGCACGGGTATAAAGATCGTGCAGCGGTCTCAAAATGCAAAACGTTGCTTTGTCCCTTTTCTACAGAAGTTTAGAATACCCCAGGCGTGTCTATCGCATCAACGTTGACTTTCCCTAGCCGTTGCCGCAAATACGGCTACCTAACCAATACCCGCAAGCGGTTGTGCACGCTTATGATATCTCAAATTCAAAGCGATTCCTCCTCATGAAAAATCCCACTTCCCAACTCTCCGCAAAATACTTTTTCCTTCTTTTTTTTTTTTTTTTTTTTTTTAAAAAAAAAGCAAAGCAATTTATTATCCCTCTAAGTAGTGCCGAACGCCCCCCTCCCAAACGCAGGTCTAATTCTCCTTCTCTCCGATCAATGCCTTAACTTCCGGCTTCTCTATCTCTTTATCGTAGTCCGGCCTCGGCATCTCAAAGGCCGACGTAGTCCTCCCATACGTAATACCGCCCAGCCTGCTAACGGGCCTCAGAATCTTCGGATCGATGATATTCTTTGCGTCGTTGAGGGCGTCTTCGCGGATGTGGAAGTTGATTCCTGGGGTCCGTTAGTGTAGTTCCATCTTTTACATCGACGTGGGGGAAAGGATTGCGGGTACCTTGGAGAATACACAGCACTCCGGTTTTCTTCCCGGGAGTCGCAGGGCTCTCGAATTCGTGGTGCGTTACCAACTTTGCTTCGATGGAGAAGACGGACTCGGCGACGCGCGCGGGCTTGACTTTGCTCGACGAGGCTTGGGTAAGGCCGCTCAGGGCCCATTCGGAGACGCCGTGGGGGGCATTGGTCGAGGTGTAGTTTGCTGCTCTGTTCTCGCATCAGTATGATTCCCTGTGGCCGTCGTCACCAGGGTATATAAAAGGGAGAGGGGGGGGGGGGGGGGAGGGA
>JABYPW010002268.1:0-11828 GCA_016880775.1 Phymatotrichopsis omnivora | reverse complement strand
CTGCTCTATCAGTGTATTCCCGGGCCTGTTTACTAGTAATGATTTACAGAACATCAAGCAGTGGGTACGCATGAGGAAGTAATCAACATCTCCTTGTTTTTGTTTGCTTCTTTTTATTTTTTCCGTTTTTTATTCTTTGCATTTGTCTTACGCTTTATATTTTTATTCTCTTTTTTTCTTTGGGCCGTGTACCGTTTGTCGCTGGGTAGGGCGGCCACGCTGCGTAAGTTTTTTCGGCATGCAATTGAGAGGAACACATTGGTCGATTTTTTGTCTTTTTTCTCCGTCGTCTCTTGTCAGACACGTACGGGGACCGGTACCGGGAGGGCAAAAATGACCGTGTACATTCGACGTCGCTGGGAAATCTGATCCCGCCATTCTCTCACGCCCGCGTGGCCGTTCCGTTTCGAAATAGCGGTGCTAGTGCTGCATCGTCGTGCTGTGGTGCCCGAAGCCCGCCCTTTTCCCACCGTCCGCAAACCCCCAGCTTCTCCACGCTTTGTATCGCCGCTATTGCAATCGCTATTGGTTATCACTCTCTAACTTTCTCACTCTCTCACTCTCTCATTCTCTCACTCTCTCATTCTCTCACTCTCTCACTCTCTCACATTCTCACACTCTTCCACCCTCCCTCCCTCCCGGCTAGAGAAGGGTAACCGCACAGTTCACGACGCGAGGGCCATGGATGATGCCCGATACCAATAACCAACAACTCTATGATCATTCACTTCGGTGATTACTAATACATGACTAAGGTTCAATAAATGTATTTAATTGGCTATCTGACATCTGAAAAAGAGTTATGTATCCTCCTCTGCAGTCCTGACCCGCCAATGTGATGTATACATTTAAATTCTTGAGTCCTGCATGTGATGCCCTTTTGGTATGCTTCTTGTTGCCGAGAAGAGTGAGCAAAAAAAGCTACTATTATTTGCCATTTAACAGATACCAGGACTTCCGAGATAATTATTCGGAGGGCCTCTATGCTAAACTTGCATCTAGGCATAACGTTTTGCCGGTCCCCAATGATACTCTTTAGCCCGTTCTCGCTGCTTGCAAGCCCTTCGCTGTATAGTAGCAGATGAACCAGCCCTTATAAACCTCGGAGTTGTGAGCTGGCATTCCCAACGAATACCGCCGGTAGTGGTAACTCTACTCTCAAAACATTCATTATCAGATTCGTTGTTAAGTTCGTCGTCCTCTAGTAGCTCATATTCACTTCCATCGGACTCATCACTAGAGCTTGGGTCATGGGAGGTCAGATCCTCTGTGGGGAGGGGTGGACATGGAGGAACACCACATTCATGCCCCTTGATAAGGCTTTAAGCACGCTGAGGATGAGCCTTTTGTTTTATAGGAGGCATAACTGATTGTCGTTTTCGTTTTGCACAACACGAAGAAAGAATTTTACAAGCGTTATCTTGACAAATAAGCATTCCAAATGCATCCAACCAGACATTCAAATGTAGGTCTCAAAACATGATATATCACTCGATCTTGGCATATAGACCTCTTTTTGGCACTGACTAAGCATATTCCTAGCCTCGTTTAAAACTGATCATTCGTCTGGCTTCTATACAAAATTCCTCCTTTTCTAAGGAACGCAGAGCACTAAGATCGCAATGTTATTAAAATTTGCTTCTATAGAATTATTCTACGCATTCAAGAGAATAATTCTATAGAGCGCCTTTTTTTATTTTGGTCGTTGTAGGGTGTTGGCGACGCTCCGGAGCTTGCTGGGACCGTCGCCTTATCAAGGAGAAACCCCAATTCTATTTTTATCGTAGATATGCGTGTGTGCACGCTGGCCCGCTTTCACGTGATGGCCCATTTTCACGTGAATTACGTTATTTGGGAATTAAACAGGTCGATCAAAGATTGTAAGTATTGTAAGAGTAGATACGGTAAAAGACTCCCCATGCCAGCGAAAAGACTTTCATACCAGCAGATTATTATATAATGGCAAAGACTCCTAAAGTAGCGCATTTAAGATTAGATTAGTGGAAATGAACATTTTTTTTAGCGAGAAAATCCCTACATCACGTCTGGAAAATATAGAAGTTTTTATATTGGACTTTTTGTCTGTGGAAATATAATCGATCATCCATATTATATACTCTCTAATATCCATACTATGCAGATTTTGCGTGGTCGGTGAGGGTAATTTTATTTTTCATATTCAATTTCATGTAAATATACTCGAACGCAACAAAATATCGCATTAATTTCTCTCTAAACGTATACACTACCTTGTCAAATTGGTGAGGGACTTTTTTTTAAAAAAAAAAATCCGGCTGGTGTTGGAGGCTTTTACTGTATTAAAACATGCCTCAGATATTCCCGTTGATGTAACATACCAGGGTGCGTGGTGCGAAATATAATATGGGTAATATGAATGATCAACTATTATTTCCCAGACGTTATGCAAAATTTTTCTCGCTAAAGAAAATGGTCGTTTGCCCTAATCTAATCTTAAAACCCCTGCTTTGGGAGTCCTTTGTCATTACGTAATAATCTCCTGGAATGGGAGACTTTTCGCGAAATCCGCTGGCATTGGAGTCATTTGCCGTTTATTATAAGTTGTTATTCTTACTAGTACTCGAGTATATGAACTCGGGTTCGGGGGAGAATAAGGTGTTGGGGTGTAGTTCTTGGCTCTCAGAATCACACAAGGTTCTTCCGTGGAATGCTAACATCCAAATTAATCCTAAATGATAGCGTTAACAAATTACTTAGCAGGCAGGTGGCAAATTGCTCAGACCAGATAATAAATGACCTTGGCACTGACTGGTCACACCTTGCAGAACTCTGTCTGAAACGCAGCAACACCTGTCATCCAGGCGAGAACACTATTCTTATTCTTAAATGGAGATCCTCAAACCTCTTCCCAGTAGCTATCTTCAGTCAACCACAATTTGGTCCTTAATGTTTAGGGAATTGCAACTTGGTAGGGCACGACTAGATTTTACCACTCAACATTTCTTTCGGGGGGGGTTAGATGTCAGTCGCTTCGCAATTGAATGAAAATATTCGAGGATTCCTAGAAACTACTACTACACCACGGAGCTTACCGAAGCAAAGTCAAACAGGAGGCCCGGGCCCTAGAAAAATAGTAATTATAAACTACCCGACTAGCGACTAGCGAGGTAACATATACATGAATTGTTCAAGCCCTGACAACTTTCCTTCCGGATCTCTCGCATAGAGTTAAATTAATTATATACTAATAGTGAATATTTCTGCGCCATTTTCGGTTTAAAAAAAAAAAAAAAAAAAAAAAAAAAAAAAAACGAAGAGAAACGACCTTGCGGAAACTTCCAGTACCGGTTTTACGAGCACTTTAGTTTCGCCTTTCGAAAATTCATAAATATGGGGAAGAAACAATTTTCAGAATTTAGCGCAGAAACGATGCCCTAAACTCTATTGAATAACAAGCATTTCCCGCAACCCTGGAAATATTTGGAAAACTCTGCCGGAGTTGACCGAACCCTGAACTCGCGTCCGACAATAGGGGTATGTTCCGGCATCGGAACAATGGCATGGGCGGTCCTCACAGTGTACTTTCCCGAATTCTGATGAGTGACCAAATGGCCCGCTATGGGCGTGGAAAGTTAGGAATATAAGTGCGCATGTATCCCTTCCTTAAAGAATTTCCCTTCTATCTTCACTTCAGGTCATATTTCCTCCTTTTCTTCTTTTCTTTTTTTTACAACTCCAAGCATCTGGTATTGCACATTCTTTTCAAAGCTTTCAAATGCATTTTCCATACTCTTTTCTCGCATCCGCTTCGATAGCGACCATTCTTTTCTCTGGTGTTCAAGCAACTCCAATTCTTCGCCGTCAATCTGGTACCACCTGGGACCCTCCTTCAGATCTTGTAAAGCCGCTTGACGAAGTCTGGCAATATGAAATGAAAACCTACGAAGATGCCTTGGGTTTCATGAACTACGGCTACGATCAGGTCATGGCAAACAATGGCTCCATTAATTACTGCGTCCGCTGGGAATCCGCTTCGTCCGTTACAGCGGAGGAACGCGCTACAATTGAATCCGCTATTCAAAGATCTTATAAGAAATGGATGGATTGGCTCGTCGGATTCGAAAGCTTCCCATATACGGAGGTTCCCGTAAAGATTGTTGGGTGGGCAGTGTCGGACGCTAGTAAACTCGATGGTGATACTTCAGGGATTGATGTTTATACAGACAAAGATGGAGATGGAATTCCTCAGTGCTCGGAAGACTGTGGAAGGAGTTTCCACTTGGATAGTGATTATTCCAAGTGTTCTGGTGGAGCAGATAGACATTATGGTATGCTTGAATTGTTAATTACTTTGGTTGTGGGATTCTTGTATTTCTTTCTAATGTGAATGACAGATCAAAGCTTGTGGCTCACCGATGGAATGGAAGGTGGTGAAGGAGGATATTGGGGTCAGAGAGTAGGAAAGGAATACTTCATGGAACAAATCAATTCCGAAAATGTCCACATTGTTCTTCATGAGATTGGTCACACATTCGCCCTCGATGGTTCGTCCCCCAAATCCTACTTCCAAAACGAAGTTAAAATTCTAATAATCTCTTCAGACTTTTATGATTGGACTCCCACAGGCGTATCCAACTTCATTATGCGCGCCGGAAGCTCCACTGTTATCACCGACTTTGATGGCTGGGTCAGTTTTCTTCTCCTGCTCTGATGAATAACTAGTTAATACCTCTTAGATGCTGCGCGATTGGTGGAGAAACTTGAAGAGCCGCTACAACTTGTAGATTTTTTGAATAACCCTATGCTCTCACGCCTTGGGGTTCATTTACTTTGTCTTGAATTGCTATAGTTGGTACGGGAGATGTTTGGTGCCCTAGTTTGAAATTGAAATTTACCCTGATATTTTGATATGTTGGGGTTATTGTCCCACAAAAATTCAGAGTTCTGCAAACAAGGGAAGGTTGAATAGAGTGAGGATCGAGCTCGCGTGGGTTGCCCCACTAGCATCCTAGCGCCATAACCACTAGGCTATCTATTTAATATAAGCCACGAAAATGGACTGCACCCCATCGCGTGTGTTGTACACCCCTCGTGTGTGTTGTGCACCCCATTGTGTGTGTTGTGCACCCCATTGTGTGTGTTGTACACCCCCTCGCACGTGTTGTGCACCCCATCACGTGTGTATGCACCCCCCTGTGTGTTATGCACGTGATGTGCCCTGCAGAAGGTGGTCTACATGTCCTTACTTATACCAATCCTCTTATTCACTAGAATATCCTAACTTGTGAAAGGCGAGGTTCCAGTGTATAATGGATGGGATTTAGGATAATTTTGCAGAATCACAGGATATCACCCGAATGAATATACTGATAATACTTAAATATAAGAAAACACTTTTCATTGTGAACGTTCCCATCAATGTGACCGTGTGGAAGCTTTATTTTTGCTGTGGCTTCCAGCCGACAATTTTTTTTTTTTTTTTTTCTTTCACTTCCCCCTCCCCTCTTTCAAGGTACTTATTGGCGGTAGCAATATTATACTATCTTTACTTACCAAGTGCCATGAATGGAGGTGTCTTTTCTATGCATAGCTTAAATTTTTTTTGACGGGGAACGATATATTTTCTATAGAGTGTAGCCTTTTTAGTAAATTTTTGCGGGAAAAGAGCGTTTTGAACTCTGGAAAATTGAATTCGGATTATTAACTACATATAACACTAGCATATTCGATAATCTATTTGTAACGCCCCGAATCTTGATGAACATTAATCGGAAAATGGTAGAGTACATGTACAGTAATGTGATCTTGTTCTGGGTTTCCTTAACATACGAGGCGGTGCACGCGCAAAACACACACGAGGGGCTGCACAACCCACGCGATGGGGTGCACAATGCGCGAAAGGAGGGGGGGGTTTATCAATTTTCGACTTCCATATTTAATGTTTTTTTTGCTGTTCTTTGTTTAGGGATTTTCGTGAAGAGCAACAGAGAGGATATAAGGCAGGCTGTTTGTCTAGAGCTTTCGTTTGTTATTTAGAGAATTTATTCTATTTTTGTCTATCTCCTCGTTCAACACCAGGAAGTTATAACAGTCATGGTGGAGAAAAACCCACAGATATCCACGCTTGCAATAATTGCGTGCAAAACGATATGAAACGGCTTCAACACTATGCCGACAACATTGGCAACTTGAAGTTCTGGTGCGGTGGCTGCAAGCACCATTTGCTATTCAGAGATGTGAGGTTCCCAAAGCTGGAGCGTATTTTGATAGATGCTTGAGACGAAAATGAAACCTCTTTGCTTGAGCCATATATTCAGCCCGGCTTGAAAAATTTTTAAGTCCTATGGAGGACCCATTCCAGATGACTTTCCCGACAAACTTCAGGTAAATAGCAAGTATCTTCCATGGTTTTACCGCTGAGTTGCTGCGGAAAGCGTGCCCAGAACCCGAAGAAGTTCTCATCGACTTCCCGCGCAATTCGATTACCCCTCCAAGGTTTTTTTACGATTTTTACACAACGCCCGCTCCTTAAAAACCCTCATTATCATGTACGACATAGGCAAAATAGTCACTGAGGATACATTTATCCACCTCGCAACACGGTCAGATCTTCGTTCCCTAGATCTCGAAAAGTTCCTTAACCCTCATCTTATTTCCAATGCCGAATTCCGCCACCGAGAGTTACGCTCCTAACAGCAAGTGCTAGGACAAAGATAACTTTTCCCCTGACCTTTGTGAACTTACCTGCGTTACTCAGGCCAAAGGAATCATTAGACTATCGTTCCATCTATCCCAGCTTGCTCGTTTGGAGATGATACTCGTGAACAACTGCGCCTCCCTACCCCCCTCTGGGGGTTTCTCTCATTTCTGTCCACTTCCCGTCCAAAGCCGCAGTTTCCGAACATGCAATATAACGCAACAGAAGCCACAGATCTTCATCATGAAGAGCTTCTCTTCCTGGCACAAAAGCTTCAACATCTCAAGCACTTTCATCTGAACGGGGATAATGTCCAAGCTTACGAACTCCAAGATGCCGATATTGTCAAGATCGTCCAAGAAAGGAAGGAAATGAAGGTTATACAGCTCGGGTTTCAGTGCAAATTTACGGATAAGGCTTTGAGAGGAGTGGGGAAATATTGCGGTAGCACATTGGTGAATTGCGAACTCTGGGGCGCTTGTAACCTCTCAACTCTTGACAGAGAAGATGTTTGTTGCCGGCGCTGAAAGAGCTGACTGTCGGCAAAGTGTTTCTCAAGTTTCGCTAATCCAAAGAACTGTTGATGCTAGGAGGGATTCCGAGGTGCTTTGGGGATGTGCCCCAAGACCGGAATAATTTAAGAGTATTGACGAAAGTCCATTTGATCGGGCGGTTGAGGAGGTTTGGAGGGATCTTTCACAGTAGTACTAGTTAATTGTGTTAGAAATCAACTTTGATGTCTTCAAGGTTGGCTGTTAGGCTTGAGAGACTGTTTCGGTAATTTCCGTTCCGTTCGAAGCCATCATTTTTTTCTCCACTCTAGCTCATTTCTATCGCTCTCTCTATACGGACATCATTTAACTATCCCCCTTTTTTCTCAATCAATTAACCTCATAGTTCTTTCGATCACCATTTCCTATTTGGTATTACTATCTTTTTGATGGAACTTTTTCTTTCGATAAATACGTGTATATTACACTAGGGGTGATGGGTTGGGTGGCATAGTCCAACCCAGAAGCTCACATAGCGAGGTATTAAATATTGAACTATTAATTATGAGAAAATGAGAAGGAAAAATAGTAATATAAAATATTGATATACATGTGTTTGAAAGAAAAAAGAAAACCAAACACAAGGAAACTCAAAGCCATTAAGATAGAGATAAGAAAAAAAAAAAAAAAAAGAAGAAAAGGAAAATCATTTCTGACTAAAGTGTCCCTATGATAGCTCTTTCCCAACCACTAGTACTTCAGGAGGTGATAAGGTCAATATTCTTTCTCTTCTCTATCATAATCTCTATATCTATATCTAGTTTTATTTTTTTTTTGTTTTTTTTACATTTTCTCACTTGTATTTATTTGCTGTGGTAAACCTAACACATGTACAAGAAATTATAGAAAAGAAATAGTGGTGACAAAACTGATAATGAATGCTTTTAGTTTCAAGTTACAATTTCTTTCTTTCTTTCTTTCTTTCTTTCTTTCACTCCTTGTTCCTTTATTTTTCTTTTCTTTTCTTTTCTTCACTAAAGTAAGTATTAATATAAAGTATATAATGAATAATTAATTTGCAAGTAATATATAATATTTGGCCATTTATTTTTTTTTTTTTTTTTTTCTTCTCTTTTTTTTTTTTTTCCTTTTTTTTTAATGGAGGTGAGGGAATCTTGGTGATAGCGGGAACCACTAGTATTAACACTTGTAAAGCACTTTAAAGGTAACCAACAATCACAACAACGGAGACCTAATTAGATTTCCAAATGAAATGTTGCAATTTCAGAACTTTCGCACATCAACAGAAGATTACAGTAGTAGCCTGCGCTATCAACCTCAATCTTGAGAAGCAAAAATAAAAATGTTCAAAAATTAAGTGCGCGGAAACAAGTTTACTAGAAAACCATCATGAAGCCAAGCGAGGATTTATAATCTCCTTGCGAGAATATTCTTCTATTGTGATGATCTGGCTGCAGCTTGCAATGACAACTAACCTTTGCGAAACATAAAATTGAGATTCTGGTATTTACCTTTCGTATTGCGTTTTTATCTTCGCTTACATGTATTGCTTTTGTGGGTGGTGTCAATTTGTCTTGCACAGCTCAAAAACGTTATATAGGCAATTTTTGTTCGAGTGTATCCTCAAAGTAAGTTTGTTGACGTTTCCAATTTATTATCTGCGTGGCTTATTTGTTTGCAACACAGCGAAATAGTTTCTTTCGTCTGTCCCACGATCAAACCTATGTGCAACGCGAAGTAAAAACGTTCCCGACGAAGCACTAACAATTTGATAGCCAAAGCGAAAAGCTTGCATTGTTATGAGATTCATCACATTTCGCCTTGTCTCCTTCGAAATACTTAACGTATCTTAGAGGTGCTGAAGGTTCCGACAAAACTAGTATACGTGCATGTACATGTACAGGCATTACTTTACATACATACCTGGTGATCAAGTGACTATAACTTCAAAACTCGTAATTGCATACATAATTGTCATTGCCAGCTGGGGTAACGAGTAGCATACAGGATGTGACCTTCCCAACAGTGGCAATGAGAACTTTAGAGGCACGTATCACTCCATTCCAAAGCTATGGATTATATATCTAAGAAACTTCATTTGCCTTCTCCTGCAAGCAGCGAGTGAAGGTACATACTGACGCTCCTACAGTCTGTGACTATGTCCTTGCTCTTCATTGAGTGTACACGCCCCGTCCACACAGTAGTGTATCGAAGGGAATCCAAGATTCGCCTTCTCCTGCAAGCGCATCAAAATATTTGACCTCCCCGACATCACACGAGCTAATTGATTTTCGCCATTACGAGGTGAGCTGAACTTATGAACTATCAGGAACTATCAAGACACTTTACGAGATCCCAGTGATCAGAGGTGAGGCTCGTAAAAATTTGGCATATGTAATTCCTCAGGGCCAAAAGGCAATTAGCTGTGGAGCAATGAACATTGTTACGGAAGTACACGCCTATAATTTTTTTTTTTTTTATCATTTTTGTATTTATATTCAAATAATCAAGCAAAAAAACTGACAGTTAGAGATACTAATAATAGACCTGCCATACGCGAAATAAGTACTCATGGATGTGTTTTGATATATTTTCGATGCTGGCTAAGTGGCTAGGTTTAACTAAAAGCGGCATCATACAGGGTGCTTTTGCCCACTATCGCCGAAACGCCATTCGAGGAATCAAGTTCATCACGCGAGTTTGTAATGTACAGGCAGTTTGCGAGGAAGGGAAATTGAGCTGCGAGGATGTAAAATAGCATACTTTGTTTTTCCTTTTCCTTTTTCCATTTTTTCTTTTTTTCCAAAGATATACAACTCCTGTGACATATATATTTTTTTAGGGCACGAGAAATCCCGGACAGTTGGCACGATCATCTCTTTTACCCAAACAAATATATTTCCAGCAAGCGCATCATGAACAATCACCCGCACCAACTTTCCTCAAGTTTCGGATCATCTCCACCGGCGCAATGTCCGAACTATATATATTATCCAAAGAGCCAAAGTAGACTAGAGGGATTACTGTACTTGAAGAATTTCAATAGATGGATACCAATTGCACGCAAGTGTGGCGAGTGAGATCTGGTGATGCGTTGTTTATGGTTTGTTTATGTTCGTTTCCGGGAGTACTTGTAGATTTTTTTTACTTTTACTTTTACCCTAATTTTCCCACCTTTATCGGTATCTTTATTTCTTGATTTTGATTTTGATCGTTTTTCCTAGTCTATTTTTTTTTTTTTTGTTTACCTTATATGAAGGATCCACCACAGTTCGCCTCGTCTCTTCCGAAATACTTAAAGGTTCTTAGAGGTGCTGGACAGTTCCGACAAAACAAGCACACATACATGCACAGACATATTGCTTTTCAGAACAACCCTTAGTGATCACGTGACTACCTTCGAAATCGCAATTGCATACATACTTGTCATTGTCAGCCGAGCTAACGAGCAGCGTACAGGATATTATATACCCTGGAGCAATAAACATTTTATAGAAGCATACGCCCATAATTTTTGCTTATTATCCTTGTATTTATATTCACACGCTCAAATATAATTAAGCCAAGAAATACACAGGTGGAGGTACTAATGTAAAACTTGTTGTATGTGAAATACTCTTGGGCGTAGCCGGAATGTTTTCGAAGCTGCTTAAATACACTTCGGTGGCTAGGTTTAATGAAAAGTGGGTCCTACAAACACTTTTTTTCCTTGCATAAACCCAGGGGGCTTTTGTCCACTATCGCCTGCCATAGATAGATGCCTTCTGTTTCGTCGCATGTTTCTGATGCATTTCCTTGCATATTTCCGATGAGTAGAAATCCTTCCCATATGTTGTTTTGATACCTGCTTTTTGTATCCTCCGCAGTTGCCAAGTTATGAATATTCTATGCGCGAGAGGATGAAAGCATAATGCCGGTGGCTTAAGCGGAGGTATACAAACCCCGTATTTTATTTTATTTTATTTTATTTTATTTTATTTTAGTTATTTATTTTGGTTTGTTTCCGTTTTTTTCCTGCAACCTTCGCTGGTTGTCACTCTTCACGTACGTTTCACTCCGAATCACACGTTCTGTTTCCTTTCAGACTGGAATACAATTCGTTCCCCGCCCTTTTCTAAGATGACACATCCTTTACGCAGCTACCCAGAGGTTCCAACGAAGGAAGACTCCACATCTACCGCCATCTGCAATCCAAACTCTATCCTCCATCACAGCCCCCTATAAAGTATAATGCCCCAACGATATCGCTTTGAACTCCTCCAGCCTCCACTATGCTCTCCCAAAAAGTCAAAATTCCTAGGCAAATCGACTATATTATTCCCCCCATATCTCCCACCTCATCACTTCCCATCCTTCTCTCTCAAGCCACAATTGAATTAAAAACACAATACACACCACATCTGAAAACGAGGGGAAAAAAAAAAAAAAAAAAAGACTTCGTACTTATAAAAGCAATCGGAAGTAGCGGGAAACAGTAGAGATATCCTCACAAATTTTTTTTTTAAAAAAAAAAAATAACAAAATACCGCCCAAAACTTCATGCATATTTCCTTCACATCACTCGCAAATAGATGACGCAACAAGCAAGGGAAAAAAGAAAAAAAAAAAAAAATTAAAAAAATAAGGAAACTATGCAACCC